>JAXGGA010024939.1:0-11307 GCA_038373865.1 Uloborus plumipes | reverse complement strand
GTTACAGATTACAAGAACATGAAAATTCATGACGCATCGACAATATGATGGCGTGTATATGTACCACTCTAAGATTTAATAGATAAGAACAACGTAGAACGTGATGCGTTCAATATATTACGATTAATTTCCATGACGAAAAATTTCGTCATGCCCATTGCTGTAGGCTTTTATGTATGACGAAATATTTCGTCATACCCAGTTAACAGGTTAAAGTTGCCAAAGTATAATTGCATACCATCTTTGGTATCGTTAGGATAAAAATGGAATTCCCCGGCAATTTTCCTAAAAATTGCCGGGCGAAACCTGAGACTAAAAAGGCGAAACCTGAGACTCTTTGGCCTTGTTAGGAGTTTCTCCGAAACTGAAACCTTGAAAATTCGATTGAGAATATAGTTGACGGGAAGGGGTTCCAAGGCTCACCTCGGCATTTCTTCGAAATCAAAATTCCACGAATGCATTTTTAGAGGAAGTCAGGATTCTCGGATATTCCTTGATAATATTTTAAGATTATTTCTGTTTTAATTTCTGCGGGGAAAAGAAGATTTTTACTTTTTTTTATTTACTTATTTCTTCCTTTTTTTTTACAATTTCTAACTTTCAACCCTACGAAGGTTCTTTTGCATTGCATTACTACACAAAGTTGGCTGGTTGCACTGTTAAAACTACAGGTTGCACAAGACACCTTTAACCCATTTATGCCCAAGGTTTTTTTTAACATTTTTTTTTTTAATTTTTATCTGTTTAAAACTCTTACTTGGAATGGTTTACATACATTTTAGGCTTAAAATAGCTCGCCGTTGACATATTTATTAAGTTATTTAATGTCCTGTTTATGGGATATTTTGCAGATATATGAGCAAAATACGACCTTACTTGACTTTACTTTTGCAAAGTAACATTACAGAAGGCATCTGTGATCAATTTTAAGCAAATAATTTTAAAATAGTTTAATTTCATGAAAACTAAGTTCGTAAAGAAGAACTTACTTTCTGCGGCTACCCACATGCTGGATCGTTGCTTTGCTGTTTTTTCTGAAAATAGCTGTCAATAAATAACTCTGATGTCCAAGTAGTGGCTCTTACAGGTTTTCTCAAGAAGAAGGACTATTTAACTTGTAAAAAACAGCTTTAGCAACAGGATATACCCATTACAGGTTTTTGTATACAGTAACTAACAATCGTCCCGTTTTTAGGCTACTGGGCATAAATGGGTTAAGGGTAAAACGTTGTAGTACCAGCGGAACCCCCTGAACTGTGGCACTTGACTCCCTATGGCACCTAGTTATTTTAACAGTGTAAACCTTTTCAGACAAACTGAAAAGGGCATTTATTATGACACCACTCTCCTATGGGCAACAGCCCTGACAGGAAACAAAATGGTGAGGTTCAAGTACTTTTTCTTTTTTCTTCGTCTTAATTTTATCCTTTTATATTCTTTTACTAGCTGATTTTTTTACGGATGCGCTTGCGCAGGACAAAAAATGTATTTAGTACACATAAGAAAAACTATTTTGAAAACTTGAGGGCGGGAGAGGGCTGCAGCCCTATCAGCCCACCCGCAAAATAAACCATTGTTACTATTAACCTGTTACCATAAATATAACCGTTATCGCCGGTGTGCGATCGATTTGCAATAACAATACAGTAGGGGCTTCATAATTCGAAATCCCAAAGGACCGGCTAAAGTCTTTGAATTATTGGTAGTTCCAATATATAGGATGCTCTCACAGCAATCCCGCAGCCCCCCTATTGAGTTTGGGACTCAATAAAAAGTAAAAAATGAAAACTAAAAAAAGATAAATTACATTTGAGTTATAAGGCGTCGAGTTATCGAGATTCGACTTCTTTCAATTTTTGCAGACTTTCAATATTTGCTCTCGACTGCATTCATCAGAAAAACCTCCCCGATGACGTAAAAACAATCCCATCAAGCCACATTGCGTCACTCTTACAACCATCTTCCCAACCAATCCCTACAACTCCGCTCACCTTCTTCCTCGAGCTGCCCTGTTGTGGTAGGTATTGCCTGAGCGTGGCGAACCCGTGGTTGACGAGGCGCACCCGCTTCCTCTCCCGCTCGTTGCGCCGGGCCATGGCCGTCGGGAGCGTCGCCTTCGGCTGCGGCGGAGGCGCCGCGCCGCCGAATCTCGCCCGGTCGGGGATCAACGCCGGCGGTGCTTCTTGGGGCTGCCGAGAGAAAAGCTTCGGGTTCGGCGAGGAACGGTACTTGGGCGGCACATCTGAAATTGTGGAGGGAAAAAAGCATGTAAATTTATCAATAGCGAGTACAAGTAATTAAAAAACTTTTGAAACAAGGACGTAAATCAAGAAAATCTTCAAAAACATAAAATGTTTCAGAAACCCACAATACACAAATTTACGCTTGCTTGAGTTTGTTGGCACTTCATTTTATGTTCGGGATTTAAGTCTTCAAAAAGACCTATAATGCCATGAATGCAAATTAGTTAACTTATTTGAGAAGCCGCTTTTCCTGTATTTGGGATGTCAGAATGCCTAGTGTGTGTAGGTATATTTTTGTTGTACTTGCTTTTAACCAGTGTAACAAATATGTTACTTTTAACTGATTGCCTGAATTTCAAGACTGCAACATTCTGCTATGAGGGAAACTTTACAACAAAGTTCTGGCTTTATAAAATTATGGCAGGAGTTGTTCGCGTTTTTAACTCAATTTTTTTCAAGACTTTGCTCGATTCTAGGCACGAATAGCTTCATCAAAACCATCAATAAAAACACATTGTCCAACAGTTCTCTTTTTTACACCAATCTAAAAAGCAATTTTTTTTTTACCCCTGTTGGGGTCTGACCGACGCACAGAGGTATATTGGAGCCAGAAAGCTGGCCATAAATCGAAATGGTTAACTTCACTGATTAGCATCTTTCATGCGTCTCAAAACATGCATAGAATAACATGATAAAATAACATTATGTGGAAGTGTACTCTTATAATTGATATTAACCATAAAAATTACCAGCAGTTGGAAGTTAACACTTTCATGATTCGATTGCTTTTGATTCAAGTTTTTCAACAAACCTTCATTATCTTATTGTTTTCACTTTAAAAGACGTATTGGAAGAAGCGTGTATTATGGATGGACTTGAACAAGGTTTGTACTATTCACCAATTTTTTTTTTTTAGACTTATTATTTGTCTTTGTGCTCTTCTTCAAATCTCGCAAAAAGAACATTCTTTTTTTTAATAAATGAATGTTTTTAAACAATTTACTCATTTGTACTATTTCCCAGTTATGCCCTTTGACACTTCAGAAGGTCTATTTTTATAACCTGCAGCAAAAGCTTGTAGGGAAAAAATAAATACGTGATATCTAGAGCAAGTTATTTTCGTAATTTTTCCTTTTTCGGTTACCATAAGATACGTTGGTTTCAGTCACGAGTGTCACTCCGAAACAACTTCACGACATTACAAAAAAAAAAAAAAAAAAAAAAAAAAAAAACAGTACAGGAAGGCTCTTTAATGCAAAGCTCAAAGACATAAAAATCAAACCAGATGAGTTCTTTCATTTTCGATACTTTTTTGGAAAAGCAATGCATTATTTCAGCTTGTCTGATTTCTACTTATTTGAACTTTGCATCAAATAGAAGAGTACTTTTAAATTTTAATTATTAATTTATTTATAATTTGGTTTTTGTTATTTAGTTAGTCGTTTTTTTGATAATTATTATTTTATTTTTATAGCCAAAGGGCTATAAAAATAAAATGCAGCATTTTTGAAGCACTTGTGTACAAAAAACATGACATCAATAATGTTCATGGTGTATTTTATAGTTTTAAAAGTCCTTTTAGTTCATTGAATTTTATTTTCCAAAACCCGGAGATGAAATTGCACCCCTTGCAACTCCTGTAGGCATTCGTGGACATGAGTAAAAGATTAATATTCTTCGTGAGGTACTTGGTAGTTTAAGTATTTTGTAGTTTGTTCCGTGCTTTACATAAATTAAATTTTTCATTTTTTAAAAATACATTAAAAACGGCAAATCATTACTTTTAAAAATTTATTTCATTCTTAAGAGCTAGGGAGTGAAAGTGTAACCTCATACCAACACTCATAAATATAAACATGAGAATAATATTTTTTATGATGTACTTTGTAATTTGCGTATTTTATATTTTGTGCTTTGTTCACAATTAATTAATTTTTTTTACTATTAAAAAAAAAAAAAAAAAACTACTTTCTTTTCCTTTTCAAAAGATATGCGGTGCAACTGGTGCGCCCCATTGTCGTGCTAATGCTTGCAATCATTTTATATTATAATCAGCTTCTATTATATTCAAATAAAGCTTTTTTTTTAAACATTCACCCTCGAAGGGTAGAAAGTTTTAAATATATTTTAGTGTTAAAGAACCTGCCTACCTAATACTTTTAACAAAGTTGATTAGTGAGCTGACGCAAACGTCATAGGAAAACAGTATTTCTATCGATGTGTAGTTAACAAACCAGAAGGTCGTCGTAGGCTGCCAGCTTATAATAATGTAATTGTAACCGCTAGATGGCAGCATCATGAATAGTCAAATTTTCACCTAAAATTCCGTGACTTTCATGAGAGAATGAAAATCTTTACCATTCTTGACATTTTGTAGATTTAGCTGCCTGCGCTGTTCATTATTTCTATTATTGAGAAGCCACCGACGGTACGGTCGGTAGAGTTGCAAACTTGCGCAACTGGTCTCTGGTTCGAATCCTGGTTGAAGAATTTCGCTTTTCAAAGACAAATGTTCTGGTTGTGTGGGCTCATTAAAAGTCTCTTTCGCACAGGAGAAAGCCAACCGCCAGAAATAGGACACCAGTAATTAATTCACGATCAATACTTAATCTTCCCTCCCGTGTCATCGCTGACAGCATATTTAGAGCAATATACGAGTAATAGAAAGAATACAGAAGGTGTAATTGAACGGATGCGGGAAAAAGAAAGCAGAAGAATCAATTTCAAACTGATGAGCAAGAACAATGTTGTCCACCCAAGTAGCACACTTCGTTTTTTAAAGGTTGTAAGATGGTTATTAACGTTGTAACAACGGCTTAAAAACGTTTATAAAACGTTTAAACGTTTTTTGTGCTACCTGGGCAGCATTGTCTAAAAGAAGAATACCCCAAGGATCGGGTGATCCAAGTATTGTTGAGTCTACCCACCTGCAATCTTTCGTCTTGGAGAGGCTAGAATCCAATACTTGATCAAACCTCTAGTTGACATAGCAGGCAGCATATTTAGAGCAATGATCGAGTAATCGGAAAGATGCAGTAAAAAGAATATGGAAGTTAAAATGTAAAAGAAAGAATGCAAAAAGATGAAGCTAAAAAGGCGCGGATCCAGAGGAGGGGAGGGGGGTCATGTTCCATTGGATCAGTAACATTCGTTTTAGGGAACTAAAATTACATAAAATAAGAAAATATGCCAATAAAAATTTTGTTCGAAATATTTTATTTTGGTTTTGATGTCTGAAGCAATTATATTTTATTTTGTTAGATGTTTTTCTGAGGCAGACTAGTAAGATATCTGCTTTTCCATACAAAAGTAGCAGATTCGATTCCGGTATGGTACAAAATTAAATGCTTAGATTTTATTTGATGAAACAAAAATGTTTTGATGAAATTTTCTCGACGTCAGAAAATAATTGTAAAATTAATCATAAGTAAATTGAAAATATATATTGGTAATGGATTTAATAGATTTAATAACAGAAAAAATACTCAGCAAAACATTAAGGTGCTTCAAATGTATTTCTAAATATCCATAAGAAAATATCAAAACACAATTCTTAATAAAAAGGGGGGGGGGGGACTGGAGAGAGAGACATTTTTTGGGTTTATAATAAACCTTGCCAAAAACTCTCTGATAGTGAATATAAATCAACATCGATGTCACCAAGCATGTTAGAAACTAAGTCAAATTAATATCGATGGAATTTGATAACGATGTTAACGAAAAAGAATTCTGAAGTGGGTGACGTGGCACCCTAGGGCTGGGGTGCCCGAAGGAAGGTATCAACAGGTCTTATACACTTGGAATATACTGGGGTGCCATGAGAAAATTCTAATTCGCCAAAGGATGCCATGAGTTAGAACAGTTTATAAGTGCGTGGGATAAGAATTCACAATTTTTACATTTTGTTAGTATCCCAAACAATTTACACATAATATTACTAATGGACACAATGCAATTGAACTACAAAAGTTAAAGAAAAGTGATTAATAAATCAGAAAATTAGAATGGTTCGAAATAAGTATGTTATACTGCATTGAGGTGAAATTTGTGAGAGATTGATAGAAAAATTTTTAAGATGATGGTAATTCAAATAATAATATTTTTGAGAAATGTGATATTAACACTTTTTTAGAACAAGTTTCAAAACTAATCATCGTTCAAAAGAATGATCTTTCATTTTTTATAAGATCGAATTAACCAGTTCATTTTAAGTATTCGGTCTCCGTTCTTTAATGAATGATACATCCTTAATCAGTACATACTATCATTGAAAACATTATGCCTTCATATATATTCTCAAGGCATACATAATATTTCTCAAAGCTACTAAAAGGAGGAATTACCACCCCCCCCCCCCCCGCCCCCGGAAAAAAAAGCCGGACTTTTCGGATGATTTCAGAAATCGAAGTTTTCAGTTATTCTAACTTGTTAAATCTTTAGTAGAAATGAAAACAAAACTGCCTTCTTGAAAAACGTGTGTAATTGCTTCACATTTTGAGTAACGATCGAGATGGTACGCTTGACTTTCATGAAATTTAGTAGAAACTACAACTGTATATCTTAAAGTGATGTACTGAAAAAGCATTTTTTTTTAAATTCAAATTTTAGAACTTTTACACAAATTTGATAGTGAAATCAAAATTTTTATCATTTAATTAACAGGGAAACGAAACTACATATCTTGATAACATTCTAAAGCCCGTAAAAAATACAGAAAATTCAAAGTTAGATTGTGAATTCTTGTACAGTACATAGAAAACACATAACCTAACTCCTTTTTAAAGATTTAATGCGTTATAAAGTGTGATTCTCCTGAATACATAATCATTATTACGTATCAAATAGTCTCTCTTAAAGAACAAATTATAATGCTCTAAAAATAAAAATACTAACTTTCGTTTTCTTTAACGTATTTGAAAATAAGTTACACCAATATAAGATCTTGATTTTAGCATTAAAAATTATTTGATTCAACTGAAATAAAAACTAATACATAAGGTTACTTATTTTAAAATGGAGCTATTAAATAAATAGAGGATATTCTTTGAGGAATTTATTTTGTTGCAAAGTTCATGGAAACCAGTTGAATTATTACATAAAAGATGGCATTTAATAAAAATTGTCGAACAAGAAACATAAACACAAATGTTTAGTATTACGTCATTATTTATACAGATTTATTCATTTAGTATCTTACAAGTTCAACTACACGTAAGAGTTGGAAAATTGCTCAAACAAATCTTTTTGTTTTGTTTTTTTAAGTTATTAAAATAAAACATCGAGATTGACAGACAACATTTTAGTCTGTGTTTTCCAAGAATCTATCAAATTTCAAAAAATACAGACTAGCGAGCTTAATAAACTTAAATCAACGACTAACGATTAACGTTTCTTCTTACTCCTTCTGATAATTTCATCTGCTTTAATATTCTTTCAGAGATTCTTTCAGAAAGATGTTTCAGAGTTGCAAAAAATAATTGCTTTTCGGAAAAGAGCTAAAATCATTTGGAAGCTCACCTTGGGGACAAGTATCTGGTCCTCCCTTGACAAACATAAAACTAGTAACCTATAATTATTAGAATTGCCATAAGAAGGTACATTATTTTTCCGAAAATGTACAGTAACTTTGTTTTGAATTTTTAAAAATTTGTAAATTAAAATATGACATTGGAAAGTTAGACAAACTGCTTGATACAAGGCCAGCCACACAAATGAGACTATTGTTACTGGTGCTACTTGGGAGAAACACATCCCCTTTGCGTAGCAGGAAGAAATTATGTTGAGATTCTGATAAGTTGAACTATGACCTTGACTATGGCTTAGCTTTTTTGGGGGGAAAGAGAGAAGTACAATTGACGGTGAGTTGAGTTGGATTACTTTTTGTAGTTGTTTTGCAAAAGTGTTCATGCTCAAATATAAGCCAATATAACAAGTTATTTTTCATTAAACTCCCCAAAAAGAGGTAAACGTTGTCTAGGAGATCCAGAGCTGTATTTTAAGGCAGAACGGGGTAACGGAGTTGCTCCTGTCAGAATGAGGTTCCAAAGTGTGTGTGGGGGTCTGTACTCTCGATAAAGGGCCACACAACTTAAACAACTTAACTCTGAAGAGGAAGGATACATAAAATTATATATTATCTATTGTAGAAGTACTATGAAGAAAAGAAACTCTAAAAGCCTCTCATGAAACTCTCTAAGAGCGAAAATAAATAGCTTAGACCAGAAGTCTCCGGCCTACTTCCAGCGGGCCACATATAGCCAGAAAACATATTTGTCTAGGAAGTTCAAAAACAGAAAAAACTTTTTTAATTTAGTAATGCATTATCTTTAGAGTATTTTTAAAGCAAACAAAGCCCAGAAAATCTCGAATTTCAGAACTCAGTCCTAAGAGCTTAATTAGAAAAAATAATAGGTGGAGGATAATGCTAACTAGACCATCTTGTCTGAAATATTGTTGGATTGTTGGTCCTCTTCGCACCCAAAAGTTTACAATGTCGCCCTTGGGGGAAAAAAAGTGGAGGGGAAGAATGGACTCTAACTAAGGATTACATTCAACTCGTGACACGTTTGATCGTACTCGGTTGGTCGAATTCCATCTACCAATAGCGCATGCAGAAATTTCTTTGCTCCACCTAGAAATAAATTTCTCAAATATAACCCCAATGAAATTACCCTGAATGGTGTTACACATTTCCAGAATTGTTTTGATTATATAACATATTACTCTACTTTAAATATTATTTTAAGATAAAAAAATATTTTCTAAGTGGTATTGGAGAGATCGCCCCGAACAAATGAAAATCAACAAAATGTCATCACAATGCATTTGGTTTGAACTCCTACAGGAAGAACATCGATATATTTTCAACGACACCACGATTAGAGAAAATTTGCGCTCAGAATATTGAACTAGTGTTTCACTGGTGTTGTTTTTTAAACAACTATTTTTTTATAATTTTGAAAGAGTTTTGAAGCAGAAAGTTAGCCATACAAATATTAAAATAAAATTATGTGAAACGTCTTTTAGTATATAGATATTTTTCTAAACCTTTAAATAAATGTTAACTGCAGGATAAATTTTACTGCAGGATTTTATGAGGTTGAATTACTACGAAAGTCGACGACGGGGAAGGGGGGGGGGCAATTTCTTTGTGGAAAAAGGAGGCACGGTTATAAAAAGTTGGCCACGTGTATAAATGGGGCACTAACTTAAGGGCTGAACTTTTTAAGTCAATGAAGTTCAGAAGTTACTTAATTACTGTCCGAACTTTTTTGAAGAGGGCTGGTTTTTAATAATGTGATGACTTACTTTTTACTTAAATTCATAAACGCAATTGAAAACGTTAAAGCAAACACCGGTGACCATTTGGAAGTTTATTAATAAACGAGATAAACGAAAATGTATAATAAGGAGAGGGATGGTTAGATAAGGTTAGTGATGCTTTCATACATCCAAGCTCGTCGATTTCTTCTTAACTTTTTATGGTAATTTTTAATTACGAAAAAAGTGCCAAATTTTGCTACAAATTTACAATCACAGAAAATTGTTTTTGATACGTTTTTTTCAAACTTATTTTTTATATATTTTCCAAATTTAAATTTTTTATTTATAATATTGTCTTATAAATTGTTCTTTACTATTATAGGCCAGTTTAAGAGCCCAAGTGGGTTACTTGTTCTTATGAAATGGATCACTCAACTACCTGCAGATCATAGGTTACTAAGTCCGCTAAGGTACGTGAAAATTGAAATTCTTTTATTTTCCTGTCAGTATTTAATTTCTACTTTATTTGTTGTCGCAAGGCAAAATGAGAAGACCAGAAAATTTCCATCATATCTCCCTTTCTCAGCTAAAAATAAACATTATAACTTTTTATGGAGCTGCGTAGTTAATTTCTACAATTTAAAAGTCATTAAAATTTCTTTAGATTTCTTTCTCGTACTAAAATTATATCCAAGCTTTTTACAATTGATTGTTTTGAACTTTAGTTAACATGCTGTCACGCAGAACAATTCGATCATCGAAAAAATTTCGTGGTATAAATATCTTCCTATCAGAAAAATAATTGCTGGGGAACATGGTGCAAAGTGAAATAGTGAAGATAACTTGCCTTTTCAAAATGAAAAAATTGGAAATTTATTTGGGACAAGAAAATTACAGTATATAAAGAAAGAACCAGAAATATTTCTTGATTAATTTTGTTTTGAAACATCGCTTTTTTTTTAAATCTTTGGCAATTAATTTGTAACTTCAGAAAAATAAACAAAATAAAAATTTTCACTTTTTCTGTTTTAACTGGAACAATGCAAAAAATAAAATATTTTTCTAAGGAAATATTTCCTGTTTGACTATCAAAAATATTTTTTATAAAAGGATTAAACCAATAAATAATAAACGAGTAAATAAATAATAAATAAATAAATATACGAGAAAAAATATATGAATAAAGAGAAGAGTGAGTGAATAAGTGAATTAACGAAGAAAGGAATGAAATGAATGAGAGAATGAATGAATACGGAAGTGATATAATATTGCATGAATAACTCTTTCTCCTCTCTTGTACCTTAAAAATTGCATTGAATGTTTAAAATCAAAACATGTCTAATATTAACTAAACAAGTACTGTACTGTACATCTACAGACATCAGTTAATACTTAAGATATTAATTAACTAAAACTTTATGTTTGATATTAATAAAAATTAATCTTAGTAAACCACAAAATATTGCAATATGTGTATCAAGTTCTAAAAATTAAATGTGTCATTGTATTCCTTGATCTTTAAAGCAATCTAAATTTTGACTGGAATCAACTATATGTTTAAGAACAAAAAAATTTCTGAGGCACTTCAAACTAAGAAAATATTTCACCATTTCACTTTGCCAAACTATTTCACTTTATCCGACATTATCCGGCAATCTTTTAAAAGTTTACCATTATTGATCTCCTACTTAACGCATTGCAATGCAGGGTAATTATCTTTCCGGCAAAGTTTAATTATGGATTTCTCTTTCTCTCACGAAAATTATTGTTGAAATTTTATACTTTGCGTAATTGACCTTTA
>JAXGGA010024938.1:0-11309 GCA_038373865.1 Uloborus plumipes | reverse complement strand
CATCCAACACACAACATCCAGCATCCAACACACAACATCCAGCATCCAAAACACAACATCCAGAATACCGCACACAACATCCAGAATCCAGCACACAACATCCAGAATCCAGCACACAACATCCAGCATCCAACACACAACATCCAGCATCCAACACACAACATCCAGCATCCAATACACAACATCCAGCATCCAACACTAAACATCCAGCATGCAGCAGCAGCAGCAGCACACAGCATACAGCCCACAACTTCCAGCATGCAGCACACAACATCCAGCATGCAGCACACAACATCCAGCATCCAACACACAACATCCAGAATCCAGCACACAACATCTAGAATCCAGCACACAACATCCAGCATGCAGCACACAACATCCAGCATTTAGCACACAACATCCAGAATCCAGCACACAACATCCAGAATCCAGCACACAACATCCAGAATCCAGCACACAACATCCAGAATCCAGCACACAACATCCAGCATTCAACACACAACATCCAGCATCCAGCATCCAATACACAACATCCAGCATCCAATACACAACATCCAGCATGCAGCACACAACATCCAGCATGCAGCACACAACATCCAGCATCTAACACACAACATCCAGCATCCAGCACACAACATCCAGCATCCAATACGCAACATCCAGCATCCAGCATCCAATACACAACATCCAGCATCCAGCACACAACATCTAGCATGCAGCACACAACATCTAGCATGCAGCGCACAGCATGCAGAACACAACATCCAGCATGCAGCACACAACATCCAGCATGCAGCACACAACATCCAGCATGCAGCACACAACATCCAGCATGCAGCACACAACATCCAGCATGCAGCACACAACATCCAGCATCCAGCACACAACATCCAGCATCCAGCACACAACATCCAGCATGCAGCATACAACATCGAGAATCCAACACACAACATTCAGAATACAGCACACTACATCCGGAATCCCGCACACTACATCCAGAATCCAGCACACTACATCCAGTATCCAGTACACAGCATTTAGCACCCAGCACATCCAGCCCCAAGCATTAATTTGAATTTAAGATGTCAAAATTCAAATTAACGCATTAATGCCAGAGCTGGATGCTAGATGCCGTGTACTTGATGCTGTTTTTGTCTGATGAGAATCGAGAAGGTCGGGTATAAATTAAGTCGATTCCGCGAGACATGGTCGAGGAGCAGGAGGCATTGGCTCCCGCCATCGCCAGAGAGGAGCAACCAATAGGAGACCGATGTTCGTCAAATAGGATGGGATGAACTAAGATCAAGTAAAAACATTAAGCAGTCGTGATTGTTCAACACTGATTTTGTTTTTGCTAAAGTTTAATTTTTCGCAGTCAAAAGATTGCTGCCGGGTTTACATTGCTTTTTGTTCATTCTTTCAAACAATCTTTTTTTTATCATTATGTTGGAATTCCTAAGCTCTATAGTCGATGTTACTCTTTGTATCTGAATGTAGTACATTTGCAAGAAGCTTAACCTGTTCCCTAGGGTGGTTCAAAAAATTTTTTTTTGCTACGGACCAAGGCTTACCCTTTTTTTTTTTACATTTATGTATAAGACCACTCTCCTAAAATTTCAGCCTCCTACTCTTAATGGAAGACGGTGCTCAAACATCCTTCATTTTTACGCTTTTTCGTACTTTTTCACAATTTCCTAGTTTTTCAGACTAAAGAGACAATTTTCTTACAAGAGAATATTTTTCCATTATCATTTTCTAACGCATAAATACTAGTTCAAATAATTGGAAAGTTTCTCAATCGTTTGAACCTATATAGCAAGACCGTTGATACAATCGACTATTTGGTTGAACGCAGCATACAATGTAGATGGCAGTACTACTTGTCTACATGTTGTGCTATGATTTTCAAAAACTTACGCTTGCTAAAACAGAGTTGTGCAAGAACTGTGCTAAATGTTTTTTATGTTTTTAAAGTAGTGGGATGCAGAGAAAAGTTTTAAACTAATAGTGGTAATAGTATCACAAGGAGAATGAATTACATTAAAAAAACTAATTGCACAATATAAACTATTGCAGCGAGTCTGGCATAGAACGAATCTGAATTTTAGGCAAAGATATTTCATACATCTTCATGTTTACTTTGGTCATCATATTCCTCAAAAGTTCTATTCTTGAATAACTTTAAAGCGAAAAAATGTTTGGCAAAGAATTAAAGGAAACAAAAAAAAAAAAAAAAAAAATGTTGCACAGAGGACTACAAAAATGCTTTAACAAGCTTGAACCTTCAACTGTAAGCTTTTTATAAATCTGTTACCACTCTTGCTGATTATGAAGAGATAGTTGAGTTATTGTTAGTCAATCTCTACTAATAATAAAGCTGAAGGTTTGTCTTTCTTTCTTTCTGTCCTTCTTTCTGTCCTTCTATCTGTCTGTCTGTTACGCGCGTAGCGCCCAAACCGTTCGGTCGATTTTCATGCCACTTGGTACAAAATTAGTTTGTAGCATGTAGTTTTGCACCTCGAAGCGATTTTTCGAAAATTCCATTTCGTTCTTTTTCTATTCGAATTCTTAGCAGAAATTCGATAAAATAGGGAAGAAATATTTCATACACATTTTCAAGTCTTATGTCATTCGAAAGCTTGAAATTTTCTGCACAAAATGAAGTTTTTTCGAAGTTTCTACGATCATCAGGAGAGCTGTAACAATTGTTTTTAGAATCCCGGAATTCAAGGCTTATCTTCAGTAAAGCAAGCCAAACGATTCTAAAATGGTTAATGAAATGAATTATTTTATCAACGGAAATCAACTTTTAATGTTGTTACCATGGTTACGTTTTTATTTCGTTTATTTGTTTCGTTCTTTTTCCATTAATAATTTTAAAAATGTATTTGTTTTTGTAGCAATCCAAACTCCAAGCCTTATTAAAATTAGTCAAATGAAATATAATAAAATCGTGATAAGATGGCACCTGTCAATCAAATGAGAAATCGAGTCCTTTCTTTAAAAAAGGTAGAGAAGGAAGAAACTGACGCGTACCATTTTTGGGAGTTTTAGAGATATTTTGGCGATCTGACGAGTTGTGTAGAAGAGGGAAACGTTGTTTAACTAAATGAGGTCAAAAAAGAAACAACATGATAGTAAACCATTCTAAATTTATCGTCTGGCAAAACATATTTTATTTCCTTTTTTTTAATTTCAATATAAATTGCAGTAAATGGCTTGAGTGAACGAGTTTGGCTTTTAATTTACCATTTGCTGGTTGATGTTTGTCGATGTTTATTGTTTTTATTATCATGGTGAAGAATAATTCACGAAATTTTTATTATTTTGTTTTTGAAGGTAGGAAAGAAAACTTTCTTCTTCTTTTAAACTTTGATAAGATTTCTGTGAGCAGCAAAATTGTTCTTATTTTCTCTTTTGGCTTATTTTTGTGCACCTCCCCTTGGGGTTGCATTCGAATTTCCCCAAGGGGGTTTTTACCCCTTTTATGGGGTAAATCAGTGTTAATTTCAATGCAGACAAAAGTGATATGAATTGGCGCGAGCACTTGGCGAAATATCGCCAAGCTTTTAGTCGCCAAGTGTTTGACGCCAATTTGGCAATATATATCGCCAAGTTGGCGGCAAATTTGGCGAAAAAATTTATTTTTTTTATTTGGGTTCAATTTAGTGCTATTGGCGATATTTTGCGAAAAATCCACTGAATGATGTTAAAATTGGCGATATTTAGGAGAGTAATCATTGAAAAACATTTTTTTGCATTGTTTTGTGGCAAACTAGGGATGTAAATGTTTGAATTGTTATCTTGCTCACTCCAAGCACTATTTTAGCACTTAAGGCATCTACTAAGAAATTTACACGTAAAAGGAAGTAGTGTGGGGTCCATGCCAAATTTTTATATCATTCTTTAAAAGAATTGTAGTTGAATAACTAAAATAGAGTATTTTTTCTGCTATATCAATTTTTTACAAATGAATTTTTAATTTTATACCACGGGCAAAGCCGTGCGGGTACCGCTAGTTGGGTTATAATTAGTCATTTTGGGAGCCTATCTGAGAAAGCCCAGTGGCGAGTGATAGGTGCTATTCATACTGCTTGGTGGATGGCTAATCTCTTATGTGCCTGAAAATATTTATGTTCCTATATAAGAAAGATATTTTTCATTTAATCATGAGAGATTAAATGAAAGAGTTAATTAAGATTCTAGAGTTTCTCTAGATTAAGATTCTAGAGTTTCAGTGCTTTTTTGTACAGTAAAGCAAACAGATAGAACATCAATAGATGCTCCACTTGCTATTAAAACTCCTGGGAATATCTGAACTTGAAAAAAACCTTATAAGATATGAACTACCTAGAAATTGAAATAACAACTAGGACAGTTTATTAAAGTACTTGTGGGACCTTTCTGGAGAATTAATTAGTTTGACTTAGTTTTTCACATATGAAATTCTAGCTTAAAGAAAAGTAAGTTATTACAAGTTAAGAAATGCGAAATATAACAAGTTAGTACAGCACAATTGGATTTTTTCAAAGATGAATATTAGGGATTGTTTTCTAACATCCTTCGTCCTACTCCTCAAAGAATGCAAATATAATATCAATCACAGAAATACCAAAAAAAAAAAAAAATAAATAAATAAATAAATAAATAAAAACATAAATAAAGAATGGTGAATGACGTTACTGAGGGAAAAGTTATAATAATTTAAGAATTTAGCAGAATTTTTTCCAATAATGAAGACGATAAGCAGTTTCTTTTACCTGTTGTTGAAGAGAATTGAGTACCTCTCCTTGCTGAGACGATAAAATATTCAATACTAAAAGTCTCTCTCTCTCTCTCTCTCTCTCTCAAAAAAAAAAAAAACACACACACACACACACACACACACACACACACACACACACACACACCACACACACACACACACACACACACACACACACACACACACACACACACACACACACACACACACACACACACACACACACACACCACACACACACACACACACACACACACACACACACACACATGTACCGTAAAATGGGGTGTATAGGAACAGCGGGGTCAATCGGAACAAAACTTCCCGACCGTACAAAGAAATTCTTCATAAATATACTATTGGGTATTTTTCGCCATTAATTTTTTTACTTTCTTCTATATCTAATATAGAGAAGAAAGTATTGGATTCGTGAAAATTTTCGAATGTCGAATTTTGACGGATTTGCACGCTTTGAGGTGCGCTGAATGCATTTCGACCATTTGTGGAAAACGTCTGTCTGTGTGTGTCTGTCTGTGTGTGAGTCTGTATGTGTGTGACCAGTTTTTGTGGCCGCGCTAGAGCAAAAACTACGTCATGAAATCGAACAAAAATTTTTGCACATATGTACCACTATGTGAACTGGTGCACCTGACTTTTTTTAGTGAATTCCTTCAAGGGGGGTGGAGCAATCGCACGTGTTCTGCGCGTGGGTGATTGCTATATCTCAGGAAGTAACCGGCGGAATCAAACGAAAATTGGTCCATAGGTAGACCCTATTGAGTACAAGTGCTGTTTCAATTTGTGTGTCAATATCTCGAAGGGGGGTGGAGCAATCAAAAGTGCTTATTTTGTTATTGTACCTACTGTATCTCGAGAAATATTGCTGCGATTTGAATGAAATTTGGAATAACACTAACCCAATATGGAAGTAAGCATCGATTAAATTTTGGCGCCAATCGCCCCAGGGGAAGGATGGGGTGATTTTTGCGCTTAGTCAACAATGCGAAAAATAAATTCATTAAAGAATCGCTTTCACGCGCTTTCACGAAATTTTTAACTGTTGCCAATTTCTTTTTACTAACAAATAAAATGTTTGCAATTAATATAAACAAGGCTTTTGCAATGATTTCCAATTTCGCTCATTGATTCTTCATTTGCAGGGTTATTACGATAATTGGGAAATTGGAGCGGTCTCCAATTATTCGTGCGAGTACGTATTTTATTTTGTAACCAGAATCCATAAGATAGATATAGAAGAAAGTTTCGTGACGGCCACGACAGCTAGTTTTAGAAAGTTAAGATCATATGAAGTAGGAAAAAATTAGTTTTGTCAATCTGGCAACGTTACTGACTTATAAGGAGGGACGTGGAATGCTAGAAAACATCGCGTTTTTATAGACTGCAAAACTTCATATGTAAGTACAAACCTTTTTATAATTTAAGCCTGAGAGTGGTATGTTTCAATTATGCATGTATCTGAACAACTGAATACCACATTAGAGTTTACATTTTTTAAAAATTCTGTCGTAAAAATGAAGAATTCTGAAAATGACATAGGAAAAAAAATTGCGGGGTGTTTCGGAACACTTGGTTCTGTTGTTCCAGTTTAAACTTATTTAAAGGAAACTGTTTGAAAAATCAAGATTCCAGCCCTAATTTCTCTAGTCAAGACAAGAACAAATATTTATTACTGTTTATCTCTTCTCGTGAGCAACTGGATCTTAGAATGACAGAAAGTTGCAGCTTTAAAAAGATTTTTGCTCCAGGAGACTTCTTTTTGCCTAAAATACATGGGGGAAAGTCATACAGACTTTATGTAGCATTCAATACACAGACAGTGATGGATAAGTAGGAAAATCTTACAGAACAATCCCCAAAACCTAGAGATTTCAAGAAACTAAAGAAATGGCAGCTTTCATCCCAGAAGATGTTGTGAAAAAAATTAAGTCAAGCCGCAACTGCTAGTTTTAAGGCCAAGTACATATTTGTGGACGATATGAGTGACTTCAATTTATGTTACAGCTTTGTATTTTAATTCAAAAGCATTTCTTAAAATTAATTTTAATTTTTCAGAAGTTCAAAATTATTTTTAATTTTGACAAATTATAAACGTTTACTGGCATTGAAATTAAACTTTTATTTGACAGTAACCATCTATTCTTATTCTCCCCCATCAATATGATTCTACAGATAATTCGCCACCTGGTCAAATCGCTATCCAACTCTTTAACAAAGAAGAAGGTGTGACTTTGCTGCAGGAAAGTGAAACCACTGAACTGTATCTTAGTCGTAGGTATTTTCTTGACGGCAGGGAAAATTTTAGGGATTAGCATGGAGTCGAAAAAGACCGGAACTGAATTTCTTTTCAAATGTTTACTTTCCAGGGAGACGCTACATTATCCTGGTTTGATTTCAATGTTACAAAAAAGCTGAAACATTTTGTTTTGGAAGAGGGGGAAGGGTTTTTATGCATGGTTGAATGTATAATAGTGTAGGTTAATATACCTAGTAACTTTATTAGTATAATAAAATACTTGTAAATAAAAAAACACACAATGTTAGCCGCTTTAATGAAGCAAAATGTGAAAGACAATTTAATCCAGCTTTATTGAATTAGCCGCTTTGTTGGGTCAGCCGCTATTTTGAATCTAAACTTATTTAGAACAAACGTTATTCATATAAGCGGAGGCTACTATATCCCATTAAAAAAATAAAAATAAAATAAAAATTAATTAAATTAACATTTTCGTGTGCTGATTTTTTTTCTTTTGCATAGTATACATGCATTTTTTTCTTCTAACGGGTCACCTGATACGCAAGCGTTGACAGGATAACACAACAAAAAGATTTTTTTTTTTTTAAAGTTACAAATATAATTACTGTAGCTACTGTACAGTACTATGTTATAGTGCTATTTTTACGGCTACAGATCGTAAGCACCGGACTGTTTTTATTTTTGCATTAATTTTGTGCATCGTATTTGTATTTTAGATTCAATATTACAGCTTTTTTTTAACCCATGAATGCCTAGCGTCCCTTTTTAGGGACGATCCAAAAAGTGTATCTGAATTTTCCAAAAATGAACATTTCAACCAAAAAACTGTGTTCAATTATTACTTTGGTATTGTTTCAATTCATAATTAACAGATTGCAGCACATAACCATTGTAAAGTGTGTTCTGTGAAATCTTTAACATTACGTCTATTTTATCGGTTCCCGAGACATTTTATTCGTATAAGCGGGGTATTCGTTTATCCATTACCCGATTAAACGGGGAGAACAGTACTAGGCACTAAAGGCTGCATTGTCTAGCTGTAGCTGATTTCTTGCTTAGAATTAATAATTTATCTCGAAAGAAGTTAGTAAATGTTTTTAGATTGAAAAATAGATAATTATTTTTATTGTTAAAACTTAATCTAATTAAATGAAATAACTAACACATAAATTTAATTACAATTTTCTTAAATAGTTCATCATTTATTTATTTATTTTTTTGAAATTTCGAAAAATACTCAAGATAAATTTCGAAAGTAAGCTATTTCAAAAATGCAACTCTTTAAAGCACTAATTGTTTGTTGTATTTAATTACTTTTTTATAATGCATTTAAGTGTTTTTTTATTGTTAGTCTTTAAGCTCAGTGATAGGTACAGATAGTCCCTGCTTTTTTTTCTTTTCCTACTGTGTAGGGAGATCACTGAAGCGTGACGAGACCTGACCTGTCAATCACAGGGTGGCGAATTATCCTTGTGGCAAAATGGGAGAGACACGATCAAGATTTACTCATGTTTGTGAGACCTATTATAGGTTAAATTGAAAAAAAAAAAAAACTTTAACATGTGTTCCGATTGACCCCTATCTGCGGGGTGATTCGGAGCACCCCTAAATTAATATATATATATATAAATAATAACTATTCGAAATTTTTTGTCTTTGCTTGGAATATCAAAAGCAAAGCAGGACCGAAGTTTTTACTCAAAGAATCAAATTAAAAAAAAATCTTTTAACTACTTTTTTTACAATTAAAGCTGAAAAGTGTTCCGATTCACTCCATTTTACGTTACATATAGAAAGTTGAATTGCATAGCAAAAGAAATTTAAATATTTTGACTTTACTTAAAAACTTCGAGCAAATTTCAGTATAACAACACTGCTTGGCACAAAATTAACTTTAAATGCATCTGACACTATTCTTGCTGATTCTTATGTACGAGGTTCATTCAAGTTCTAAGGCCTCCAACTTTTTTTCTCCAGACTGGAAAGACATAGAAACATGTGAATTGTTTTAAAATGAGCGCGCGTTCTTTGTCAAAATATGACAGAGATGGCAACACTATGTGACAGATGGAATTTTAGCGCCAGTCGCGAGAATGAGATACTGTTTTCGATACTTAAATGGCGACGTTTTCCTTACTTGAACAGTGTGCAATCATTCGTTTTCTGAATTTGCGTGGTGTGACACCAATTGAAATCCATTGACAGGAGACGTGTGGTGATGGAATTATGGATGTGTCGAAAGTGCGTTTGTATTTGCGACAATCATTCGACGATCCCTCCAAAACAATTCTCTCCATTTTCTCGATCATATCGTCAGACCGGCTTGAGGTTTTCGGTTTGTTTTCACACGATGTTCTGCCTTCATTAAACTACCGCAAACACGAACGCACTTTCCCGACACATCCATAATCCCATCACTACATCTCTCCAACTGTCGATGGATTTCAATTGGTGTCACACCACGCAAATTCAGAAGACGAATGATTGCACACTGTTCAAGTAAGGAAAACGTCGCCATTTAAGTATCGAAAACAGCATCTCATTCTCGCGACTGGCGCTAAAATTCCATCTGTCACATAGTGTTGCCATCTCTGTCATATTTTGACAAAGAATGCTAGCTCATTTTAAAGCAATTCACATGTTTCTATGTCCTTCCAGTCTGGAGGAAAAAAAAAATCGGAGGACTTGGAACTTGAATGCACCTCGTAAAACGCCCCACTGCATCCAAATATGACCATAGTTTTCTCCATCACGGTAATCGCTCCCAACTTCCAATGGTAATTGTATCTGTGAACATAACTGGAATAAATATAAATAATACTGAAAGGTTCTTTACTGAAGGAAATCTGTGGTGCGACTCGTATGTAACATGCGATGTTTCCAAGGTTTAAAGAAAATTTTACAGCTTGAAAATTTTTTGAACGTGGGAGTCATAGAAGGCTGTCCGATACTCTTGTGTTGCACCAAAAAATATGTGAAAATTTTTGAAGCTGGAAAAAAATGAGTTGTTGATGAAATTTTTAATATTTTAAGGAGGGGAAGGGATTATACCTCCCATAAGTCTCCTAACTTGCAACTGATGAAAATATGAGGGGAGTGGGGCGCCATGTGGGGCGCCATTTTCGAAAAGTGGGAGGCGATGGGGGAAAACGGTGGCTATATTTGGATTCAGAGGATCATTGAACATAAGAATAAGCAAGAATGATGGCAAAATATCCTGAACTTTTATTTTGCCGCTCAACCGCAAAACGCTTGAAATTAACAAAAACTGGAGAACTATTTGAGCTTTGAGCACCGTCTTTTTATTTAAGTAGGAGGTTGAAATTTTCGCAGCATATTAGGGTTGGTGCATTTGCTACATATTAGGGTAGAGAAAGGTAAAAAAATGAGGCACAGCAGTGACCTCTAGGACAAATTTTTGTTTTTTTTTTACCATAGGTTTGTGAACCACCCTACTGTCCCCCCCTTCCAGATTTTTAATTCATACTCAATATTCTGCATAAAGAACCTTTATTAATTGTAATATTTTGAAAGTTAGAGCAGTTGCTTAACCCTTAAACAAGACTAAAATTACCATTAATTTGCGTTTTTGCACAAATAATTGTCAAATGTTCCCACTAATTTTGAAATCAGTTAGGACAAAAACTTTTAGCGTCATTTTATGGTCATCAATAGTATCTCAGCATTTGGTGACTATTTCTCTGTGACAAAAATTAGTGACATAATAATACTTAATGTATTTTCGTAAAGTAGGGAGGGGAGCAAAATTATCCTTGGTAAAACAAAACAGTTATCGCAAATTTGGGGCATTTTAAAAATCGTCAAAGCGGTGTGTTTTGCGTTCTTTCAGTTCAGGAAAAAAAAAAAAAAACCAAAGGTGAGAATAAATTGTTTCTCAATATTATTACTGACCAGGCAACGCCGGGTATTTTTCTAGTTTTTATATATAAAGAGATTTCAAAGACAGAAACTGAATAGAAGTTTATTATGAATTTCAGTATTTATTCCGGTGATTGAATTGAGGGACAGGGGCGTTTTTTGTTATTATTAATCTTTATCTGAGGAAAAGCTCCATGAAATTTTCAAAATTTACGCGTTATGATTTCTTGTTCTTGAAACGTATCATTGTTGTTGATTGTTGTTTTTACAGTATAATTTGGTAGCAGAGGTTCCAGCTTAAAGCTGTAAAATACACAGTAATAAACTGTAAAATTAGCAATTTTACAGTTTATTACTACAATTTTCATTTTTTAAAAACCAAAAAATTAG
>JAXGGA010024937.1:0-11311 GCA_038373865.1 Uloborus plumipes | reverse complement strand
TTATTTTTTCATACATATATTTGAAGGGCTAGGGGGAAAAGATGAAAGTAACTTTTTCGTCAATTTTGAGTTATTAGCGCTATTTAGGGGCTATGAAGGATTAATATCATCTGGTAGAACAACAAGGGAGTAAAAAGATAAAAATCGACCGAAATGTGCAGGAAAACTCTATTAACTACAAAGAGAGTTACGAGAAACCAAACTTTGTTCTTCGTTTATCTCGAAATCGCTTTTTGGTCACTTTCATATTTTTTCCCCCTATTCCTTCATTTTCTTACAAGACAAAATATGCAATATAAATTAGTATTCAAATAAATAATTAATGAAATAAATGCACATGCACAAATAACACCCTCTTAATAAACGCATCGATTCAGAGCTAAATATATCCTCATACGCTCCACATTTACTTGTAAGATTCTCACGCACTTTCTACTAAGTCAGTAGCAATTTAATCCCGAAACCTTACAAACAACAGCCTATCTATTTCGAGGAATTACATGCTTACGATGGGAAGTAATCCGACCCATTAAATCCATCCTTAGAATTTCATTTGATGACACACAGTTTCGAGTTGCTGCAATGCGTATCAAGTGCCATTATATTTACTATCTTACCCTTTAGGACGTTACACGTAGGTTGTGAGGAACACATGTTAACTGATTCTACTTGTGCTACTAATGTATTGCTTTCTCGGTTTGATAATATTATTTGACAGCTACATTTGCATATGCATTTCAGTAGAAATAAATGCAGTTAATTATGGTTGACTGTCATTAAAACGACATACTTTCAGATTGTGCGTTGAAATTGCTAATTTCGAAATAGTTAAGCAAAACATTTGAAAATTTTGAAGTTAAATTTGAACCTATAAAGCAGTATTTTTTAATAATGTCCACCTGAAGAGAAAGCACTCGCATCTGTATGGATTGCGGCAATACATGATAGGGTAGACCCTTGTCTAGTAAATGTAACTGCAGTAAGTAAAAAGCTCGTAATTTATTTATTTTTCAGTGAAAATTAAAGTTTTTTTTCGATACGTAAAGTTTTTTAGTAGCAGCTCAATTCTTCACTCCCCCCCCCCCCAAAAGGAACAAAAAAAGGGGAGTAATATTCGGCTTATAAACGATTAATAATAGTCCTTAACGATGTAACAACCATTTTCAAACCTTATTGAATCGTTAAAAAACAACCAGAAAATGCTGTGTTTGTCAACCGGCTGAGGATACCTCATTCAGAGTTGATGCCTTTTTTTCAAATATCAACGTGTCAAGCAATAAATAAAAAATACATAAATAACCTGACGCAGAACGAATGACGTTTCATCAGTGATTTAAAAAATGATTATAAATGGTAACTTAAATATTTTTACTGTAATATGCAAGTAGTAGTTTTTAACAATGGGTATTTTGTAATACAATTTCCTTAAGTCTTCCTTCACTGGTTTGTCTTTCCTACCCACCGTCTTTCTGAAATCATTTATTGTAGTCTTTCTTCAAATGATCAGAAGTGTCTAAGATTGATGATGCGAGAACCATAAAACAGCAGTATAAGATGTATGGCACCTCTTTTGCGAAAATGGTTACTTCATATCAGACTTCTCTTTAGAGTTTTATTCTAAAAAGTATATAAAAGTTAGAGCTTGTTTTCTTTTCAAGTGTTTGTTGAAACCTATGCAAGCAATTTTACGATCTAAATATATACTTAAAATACAGTTAAAATAACTAGTGTAAAGCAAAAATTAGAAGCAGAATTTACGTAGCTCTTCCACGGAGAATTATTAGTAACTTGTAAGTTTAAATCTTTTCACATTATGTAACGAAAAATAAATTCGTTTTAGAATGATGAAGTTGTTTTCTAGTATAATCGACTTCTGCTAAGCATAATATACGTTATTTGCGCAAGAAATAGCATCACACGACAATGAGCAAATTTAGTAGTTGAAAGTATAATTTTTCGTCATAAAATAAACTTTAAATAAGATTTTTTATCACATATTTCTAAAAACAAAATTAATACTCTCCACCAACAACGGTCGAGAAAAAAAAAAAAAAAAAAAAAACAAAGTTATTCACCTTCATCAGAAATATTCCAACGGTTATATTTCATTTGTTTTGTCGTTGCCATTACAACGGACTTAGAAAACTAAAAATAAATTAAATGATGCAAAAGATATAAACAGTGCAAACGATAATGAATGAATAAATATTAAATGTAATACACAGCAGGGCGGGGGGCGAAAAATTTAAAAATAACAGAATCAGTCAGAAAAGTTTACATTTCAACTTCTTAACTGACATGTTTATCTTAACATAAGAGTACGTTCCATGATCGTTGGAATATATGTTAATGCATAACATTCTGAGTGAGGGTACTTACTAAAAAAATGCAACGGAACTCCCAAAAATGAAAAATATATATATATATCTTATTATAAGTTGCTTTATATTCTTATAATTTTAAAATGAATATAATTGTAAGACAGAGCAAGCGATAAATTTACTAATAACAGAATCAGAAAAGTTTGTAGTCTAATTTCTTTACTGACATGCTCATGCTTTTCTCTACATATGAGCACGTCCCATGTTGGAATATACGTTATGTTCCAGGCATAAAATTCTGAGTGAAGGTACTTACTAAAAAGATACAGCGGAACACCCAAAAATGTAAAAAAAGAACTTAATATAAGTTGCTTTATACTCTTATAATATTGAAAAGAATATAAAGCAACACCGGAAAACTACACGTTTCTCTCAAGTGAGCACGATCGATTTTTCGAACATTGAAGATTGCAAATTATCCGGATACCGCTGTATCTGAGAGCAGAGATCACATCTCATCAAGGTAGCGGACCTCCTGAACCGCGGCTAACGAAAAGTCATCACCATATTTTACTTTCCCTGAATGTGAGATACATCCAAGAGCGTTTTCTACTTTCTTTCCAGAACATTTCTTTCTCATCGCCAGGAATCACGCGAGAACAATTTCGTGACCTTTTTCTGTCATTGACGTTCCCTTTTCATCATTTTTCTACCTTTTTTTTTCTTTTACTATCAGTATCATTTTGCAGCAATGTACAATGTTGGGAAATGGTTTTCTGTCTGCAATCATGTTGACTACATATACGAATCTTTCTATGACATGAATTCATATTTTTTCCACCCTACGCACACACACCCCACACGCACACATATACATGTATACGAGGTGTCCTGAAATAGACCGTTTTCAATAATTTAAAACGAGAAAAATGATAAATTCATGAAAATAATTATTGCAAAAAATTCATGTGACGGGGCTCAATGTTTTCCTTTATGAATTCCTGATTTTATTTTAAAAATAATGATGATAAATTGTGCTTCAGAAAGTAAACCTGGCAATCAAAGAGAAGTGATTGAAAATCAAGTCACACTTTTTTTTCTAAATTTTTAATGATTGTGACAAGATTACAATATTTTCAAAATGTCCACCCTCGTCCACAATGACAACTGACTAAACGGTTTAAAGAATTTATTACGGAAAACCGTTTAAAATGTTTTTAACAAAAATCCTTTTCTTGAAATCGTCATAACGTGATGGTTAAAAAAAAATTCCCCCGTTAGATTTTCTCACTTTAGGTCAAATGTTTTCCGAGGATGCAGTAAAACGGTAAGCAGTTTAAAACTTGATTTTGTTGAAAATTTTCATTAAAAATGAGACCTTTTCCCCTTTTCAGGAATTTTGTTATTTACTGTGAATCTGTGAGCTTGATATTTTAACGGTATGCTGTTTCTTATTTTAAAAAAAAGTAATTCATGTTGTAAAAATTGATCAGTTTAAACTAGTTATCTAGAGAAAAAGAAAATTAAATAGGAACTCGGAAATAATTTACGAATTTTTGCACTTATTTGTCAATGTGATGTGATGTGTCCCATTAAAGACAGGCACACATAAGCACCAAAAATCATGCATTAAATTCTGTTAATTTAGTTAAATATCACGTAGAACATAATATTGTGACTTTCGACCCATTAAGGATAATAAATAAGGAGATAAAGGAAAAATACGAATTTTTTATCTTCCTCTTTTAGTACTGACAAGGTACTCAAAAAATTCTAACACTTATGTGTCACTCAGGTGTCACGCCTGTCATAAAACCCCCTTAAAGTTCAGCATTTCTTTCATAAAAAATGTTTTCCTTAACATAGATGATTTTTTTTTCTCATGCATCATTAAATCTTCTCTAATCAAAATCTTATTACATAAAGCAAAAAAAAAAGGATAATGCAAGAAAATCTAATAAGACTGAGAGAAAATAAAAAAACGAAATATTTCAGCTTACAAATTAAGGAAGTCGGTAATGTGTATTTTTATCTTCTGCGGTCTGTGTGATATTAAGACAACATTATTTACTCCACAACCACCTTCACAGATTAATATTATAAAAAAGCTTTCTTAATGATGTTGGAATCTGTGACGCTGCAATAAAAAATGGCAGTTGGCAGTAGCAGCTTTCCATTAGAAGCAAAATCATTTTGGAAAACTTCCAATTTTCTCGCTGTTCGACAGTAATCTTGAATTAGAAAACTTTTATCTGAAACTTAATCCAGTCACATACTAAACTACCTCGAAACGTATATTGATTTAAAAGCTTTGAGTACTCTGGCCGCAAATATTTTCCAAGGGGGAATTTTTCCATTTTTACTAATGATAATTTCGGTAGGTATGAGAGATTAAGTTTGATGGGGAAAATGGTGGACTTGCCAATGTGTTTCAAAATTTTCAAAACTTTTATAATGTGTAATATTTATTGCTGGTGATAGTTCAACAGCTATTGCTAGATTTTAAACGCGAGCGGGTTTAGAAATGTGTAGGGGTTTATTTTTCTATATTTAAAAAATATTAGTGTGTGGCTCATGACGTGTAATCATATATTTTGACATAAATATAAATATATTATTGCCGATCTTAATTATATTATATCTTAACTAATATCTAAACACATAATTGTTTTTCAAAATTATAGAGGAAATAAACATGGTACAGGGTAGTTCTTTAAAAAAAATGCATTATAGTTCTGACAAACGTTTGCGATTTATATTAAAATAGATGACTATGTAATCCTAACCCTCAAATAACCTGATTGGTACAATATAAACACTTGCTGAAAAACACTGCCGAAAATACAGGGTTATTCTAAATGATGGACCCCTTTTTAAAAATTCATATTAATTAAAGTACAAATCCGAAATGAACAATCTTTATTGCAATGGAAAGAAGAAATTTCAAATTTTTTTTTAGTGCAAAATTTTTTCCTGAAGCTGCAAAAAAAGGGCGCACCAGTAGAGTTTGCACCGGATTAGATTATAATTTGATTTACTGGCGCAGCTGAGGAAAATAGCGACCGTGGACCAAAAGGTTTTCTGCGTTCTTCAGTTTGTAAAAACTGCGTGACAAATTTTAGTGCAGCGGGCATTTCGTGCCAAATTTGGAATTAAAGCCCCAACCAAAAAAAGCATAACCCGTTGGTTTAAGCAGTTTCAAAAGACCGCCGCCGTTCACTTTGTAACGGTAGATACACTTCGCCGTGTGTGGGAAGAATTCGGTTACTGCACTCATGTTTGTCGTACAGCACGTGGTGGACACTGGACACATTTAACATTTATGATTATATATGAAAAAAAAATTTCAAATCTCCTCTTTCTGTTGATATAAAGAATGTTAATTTTCGTTAAAAACTTTAATAAATATGAATTTTTAAAAAGGGGTCCATCATTTAGAATAACCCTGTATATCAGTTATTAGTTACATAGTTAAAAAATCATTAAAAACAGCTTTTCTTATAATCCTCTATCTCTTAATTATATATCCAATAATATTTTATGCGTATTTTTTTTATCTCTAACCTGTTGCCTATTTAAACATAAAATAACATGAACTAACATCATTTTGAAGCAAAACCGTTTCTTTAATATTTTTAAATAGTAAAAGAAAAACTAAAACCTTAAAAGAGTTATTAGTAAATTAATCTTTTTTTTTGTGTTCCTATTTAATGTTGTAGAGAATTATTTTATTCGACTGCATTTAAATTTTTATACTTTTGCCTCATGCATTCAGCATTTAAATACATCTAGAGTAAGAACAATGAATGATAGGAAATATATATATATATACATTTTCTTTTCTTCTAGTATCGAGGTTTTGGTAAAAATTTATTTGTTTGCTTCATTAATGCTTTTTTTTCATGCCAGCCACAAATAATACAGTTCATGCTAATCCTTATAACACTATCAATACCGCAACGTAAGAAAAAGTTTTTTTCCTTAAAGTATAAACAACGATGATGGTAAATTTTAAAATTAAAACTGAAAAATATTAAATCACGTATTATCAAACTTCTAACAAAAAGAATGTCCAACGTCTTATAAAAACTGGGTTCATTTTAAATGTCTAACCTGGTGAAAATGAGCATTTGCTTTTTAATTCTCCTGAAGCTCATTTAAAAGTTAATGACTCTTTACGAGAAAAGTATTCGAAAAGTTAAACTTCCAGCAGTAATTTTTTACGAACAAAAGAACGGAATACGATAAAAAGTGCAGTATTTTTAAAAAATCAATTAAAATCCGTACGAAATGACAAAGTGCGGCCTCAAAAGCGATAAAATGGAAGAGAAACGGTAAAAATGGTGAAATGGCGGTTTTTTCGCGAATAGGAAAATATAAAATTCAGTATCTCTAGAAAAGAAAGGTCAAAAGAGTAATGGTTTTGTTTAAACTTAGTTTGAATTTTTTTTTTTTTCATTACTATACTTCGTTTCGTATTTATTTTAGCTTTGTTTTACAACGAAACTATTTTTGCGGCATATAATTTATCGATAACTTTGTTATTTATTTAATTAAGAACATTTCAATTCAATTAAAAATAACTATCATTTATTGAGGGTAAAGTAAAAGTTTATCTTTGTAGAACTGGTATTTTTTTTCTGATAACATATGGATTGGAGACAAAAAGCAGCTTTTAGCTTTATGATTTTATTACATTTAACTTAATGTACTACAGTGCAAAAAATGAACGATTGTTTTTTACAGTATAATTCTGGCAGCGGAGGTTCAAATTTAAGTAAATAAAATGCACAGTAATAAAATTTAAAACTAGCAATTTTACAGTTTCTTACTGTAAAGTTAGAAATTTTACAGTTTATTGCCGCAAAAGTTAGCCGTATAATCCTGTAAAAGCAACAGTATATTACTGGCAGAAGAGGTTCCGGTTTAAAACTGTAAAATAAAAGGTAATAAACTGTTGAATTGGTGAATTTACCCCTTATTACTGTAAAATTAGTAATTTTACAGTTTAGTACTGTAAAAGTAGCAAATTTTACAGTTTGCTACGGTAAAATCAGCCATTTTTACAGTTTATTGCTATAAAATTAGCTGTATTATACAGTAAAAACAACATTTATTTTTAGTGTAGTATATTATTAAAAAATGACAGTGGATAATAGCAACGAGGCGCTGTTAGATACACAGCTTAAAAATCAAAATTTAAATTAAATGAATTCTATACTCAAAACATTGCTCGAGTTAAAAGAAATGGGAAGTGAAAGGATGGTACAGAGACAATTTTGAATTTTGATTTGTAATAAGCAACGCAAGTTTAGTCAATTACTATTTTTTTAAATTAATTTAACTGCTGCCAATAAGTATTTATTTATTTATTTTATTTATTTATTTTTTGGAGCAATGACATTTGAATCGGTGATTGCACAAACGATGTAAGTCAAGAACTTCAAATTGTTCAGGAGAGAGAAAAAACGTCTAAATTTTAGCATTGTTTCTACGTCAACGTCCAAGTAACAGGTCCCGTATCTTTCGAAAAAAGAACCTGACTGACGTGATTTTTGATCTCAACACTCATTTTGCCTCCACTTGTTTCCAGCTTGTTTCCACAAAAAACGAATTTTCGACATTTTGTGACTGATGTTGTTTTTGCACTCACCGATTCAAGTGTTATAGTTTTTTTTTTCCTTTTTGCCCAGTTGCCGTTTGGTTCATTTTCCAAACTTTCAGTGCGGACCTGTTCTCCGGCCCCTGCTCCTTCCCAGAGAGTCTCTTACATGGATTGGTTTACATACATTTTAGGCGTGAAATAGATCACCGCTGTTGCCATATTTATTAAGTTATTTAACGTCTTGTTTATGGGACACTGGGCAGATATGTGAGCAAAATACGACTTTACTTGACTTTACTTTTACAAAGTAACATTACAGAAGGCATCTGTGATCAAATTTAAGCAAATTATTCTAAAATAGTTTAATTTTACTCGTATGAAAAAAAAAAAAAAGTTCGCAAAAAAACTTACTTTCTATGGCTACCCATGCTGGATCGTTGTTTGACTGATTTATCTGAAAACAGCTGTCAATAAATAAACTCTGATGTCCAATGAATGGCTCTATCTGTTTCTCTCAAGAAGAGCTATTTAACTTGTGAAAAACAGCTTTAGAGTAAAATAATATACCCATTACAGGTTTTTGTATGCAGTAACTAACAAGCGTCCCATTTTTAGTCTACTGGGCATAAATAAGTTAATGCCTCCTATGGCACCTTGTCCGTCCTACCGATTATCGAAAATAGAAACAAAATGTGAAGAAATTTAACTAAAAACATAAAACTGCATTTGGTCAAAAATTCAACCAGATTGAAGCAGATCAAAATATTTTTCAAGAAATTCAAATAATTTCAAAAACATCAAATAATTTGCTGTTTTCCCCACTATTGCACCTTTTTCACCGCTACCCGTCAACAAAATTAAAAACAAAAAGTTTTACTACCCACTCTAACACACATGCCAACGCACAAACGCCCACACACACACACACACACACACACACACACACACACACACACACACACACACACACACACACACACACACACACACACAAATAAATATCCGCCATTGTGAAAGAAGTAGTTTTAGTATGATGTGTCAAAATTATAATTCAGTATAATTTTTATTTTATATTTGAACAAAATTCTAGTTCCAGCAAATGTTTATTCATTTTTTATTTATGTATTTATTATTTTTTAATTATGCATAAAAATTACTGATGTTGTTTCCTTGTGAAAACTTTTTTCTGAATATGTAAATGTTTTGTCTCTCCTGTGTGTGTGTGTGTTTTTTTTTTCTTTCTTTTTTTTTTTTTGCATTTTCGTCATCGCTGTGGATTCAAGAAGAAAACGGGATCGACCCTGACTCTAGAGTATTAAAGACACCGACTTACAAACAAATGAATATAGAGCAAAACCATTTAAATGGCAACTCTGAAAAGCATCACAACATCATCACATATTTTTAAAAATGCAGTAGGTACAACGAAAGAATACATAAAAAATGCGTCAAAAGGATTTTAATATTCCAAAAGGAATTTGCAGGAAACCGTTTTTTGTCCTCCTTTTCTTCCTTTCAAATTTCAGCATAAAATCGACCATTTTGAAAAGCTCTTATTTAAAATGTACAGATTCAAACGCAATTATTCCATTGTTTTTATGGAAGTAAGGCTAAAATGGTTTTTTATTTAGAGATAACTTTTTGAATTGTAATTGACGTTTTTTTTTTTCAATGCATAAGACAGTTTTATTGAAACATTTTAGGCCCATACACCATCTGTAAGTACGTACGTGGCCGTAGTTTAAATAGTATAGTTTTATCTGTGTGATGCTAACTTTAACTTAGAATACGAGCGCAGGTTTTTTTTAATAGTATTCTTACATTTTAGCACCAAGTTCATAAAATCAAAGATCAATAGCAATTACGAACATAACCGCAAGGGACGAACATAACTAAACCTTATAAGCAGAAAAGTAAATTTCTCTCCTGTTAGAGGGTAAGTGCACCAGTAGTCAGCCAGTTTCCAGCACACAATTACATAAAACTTCTGATAAAGAGTAGATTTATAATTAAAAATCATATATTACGCATTCACACATTCATGTACCTATCCTCAATCATCAACCAGTGGCAGTTCAGTTTTGGAGACTTTTCTGAATTAGTAATGAGTCATTTCATTTTGGAAGCTTTTCCACTTACTTGACAATAATAGTTCTTTCACAGAGTCCAAAATTCAGACAATGTAGAACTAATATTGTCACCAAAGACACTGAAACTTTAAAGAATAATATAGACTATATAGCAGATATAGATGTTTAAAATATATAGGGTCATTCCATAGAAATGTCAACCTCAGTCGAAGAAAAGAAATACGGAAGGGAAAAAAGTATCGAAAAATAAATAAATAAATAAATAAAAATCCTACAACATAAGAAGTTAAAAAAAATGAAAAAGTATTGTAATTACCACTGAGATTAGTAATAATAAATAGTGTGTAGTGTGTTTACTGCTTGTTATTCGATGCTTACGTTAGTCACGTTACGTTAGTCCCACTCCATCTTGAGTAAAAGTGACACTTAAGACTAAAAAAATTAAGATTCAATAAATGTGTTTTATGTATTTAAAAGCCAACTTTACACATTTTTCAAATATATCATTCAATTTTTTAAAATTGCTTAACTTTGAGAAATTTTTACCTCACAACATGAGCGTTAATTTTCAGGGTCGCGAAAATGTTACGTCAGTCACGCTGCTATTTTGGTTAAAAAAAATATCTACTGCCAGTAATTTTGTTTTAAATTCTTAGCAGAAATGATGCATAGATACCATGTACATTGTAAATCCGCCAGCATAACTAAAAAATATTTTTTATCCTTTAAGTTACAAGTAAAAACACTTATAAAATCAGCTCTGAATGTTACGTCAGTCACTTTGGAATGACTCTATAAAGTTAAGAAAAATCACGATGCTGTAGTGAAGTCCCTCTTTTGACTGGACCTTAACCACGTGTCTTTTTCGAACCCTTCTAAAGAAACTGAATGTTTTTTCTCGTACCAAACACTCCAAGTATGGACTTGTATAAATATAGCTCTGTTCATTTGTTGGAGAAAATACAGAATTTATTAAGAGGGAAAAAGTTGGAGAGAGTCATTTACAAAAGTTTAATTGAAGAAAATAAAACGAAACTGAAAAAATGAAGTAGATAAATAGAAGATGCAAGAAATCAGACAATTGAAAAACAAGAAAAACTGACTGTTTAAAGAATGACAAATTCTTAGAGCAAACTAAGAAAGAATCTGCAAGTGAAATTTCCTTTGATGAGTCTGAACAATTTATCAAACCGTGAAAACCCTTTTTAGGAGCGTCTAAGAAGATAACTATTCTGCTAAAATATATGTAAATTGGATGAAGTAGTGGAAATGTTTAAAAAAAAAAACTCACAAAC
>JAXGGA010024936.1:0-11315 GCA_038373865.1 Uloborus plumipes | reverse complement strand
TTTCGTTAATCATAGATAAAATGAAAGCCTATTTGCTATTAAAAATTTTTCATGTAATTGTTGAATTGTAAATAACCTATTTTTTTCCTATGTTATTAAAATATCATGTTTTGAATTTTTCCCTCATTCACTTTTCGTTTATACCCAGGGGTGATTGTGAGTTTGTGAAAAAATACCTGAAAGTTTTAAAGAGAAAATGGATGTATAGAGGGGGGGGGGGGAGGTTAGAAGTATGAAATTGGCATATAAAAGAATTCAAATAAACTTACTACAGATTTACAATCAAAAGCTCTACGATAAACATAGTACTTTTACTGTTCATATAATTGAAGCAAAAAGAAAATTAAATCAGAGCTTCAAATCTTAACTTTTTGACATTTTTATTTTCACAAAGGACATAGAACTTCGCTCGAAAATTTGGAATTTGTGATTTTTTAATATAAATAAAAAATATATTTCATTTATTTGTCTCCTAATTAAGGTTAATAAGCATCAAAAATGAGAGAATTCGATTCTTATATCGGATGCAAACCAGTTGCATTTTTCAAACTAAAGGCATCTAAATCATAAAAGATGCAAATAGAATAATTTATTAAAGTTAAAAAAACAATTAGAACGGCATCTTAACATTTCTGTTCGATTAATATTATTAATAGTTATCGGTATAATCACCGAAAATTTGAAAAAGTAAAAAACTACCGGAGGCGGGAATATAAAAGCACAATTAAAAATATTTTATTTCCGGTATTTTCGAACATGAAAATACCAGAATCGATCATGAAAATACCGGAATTCCGGTAAAATACCGGAACACAATCACCCCTGTTTATACCTTATATGAAACTTATCCACAGTGTTCACTAAAAAAAACGATAAACTCTTTTCAAATTAAGTTTTAAAATTTAATGGAAAAAAAATCGCGTAAACATTGAGAAGCAACAATAATTATTCAAAAGACAGAATAAAGTATTCTTGAAAATCATTTCACAAAATAAAAACCACCTAATCAAAACCTCTAACTTCAATATCAGAATTTAAAAATTCGTAGTGAATCAGGAAATTTCCTTTAATATCCATTTTAAATCCACAATCATGCGTCAAATTGAGTTTAATATTCTCCTTTTCAGTGAAAAGATATGGAGAAATATTAAAAAAAACATTTAACTACTGAAGATGAAATCCTTTCTTCTTAAACTAAATCTACAAATACGTTTGATTTCAGGAAGAAAGATTTAATCTCTTATGATCCAAAGCATTTAACGCATTTTACTTGAGGCATAAAAATCAGCTCTTTGCACAAAGAACAATTTCCAGTTCAGTTCAAAGAGGAAATGTTCTTCCAGCAATATGCTAATTTGATCAAAATCTATGTTTTTTGTTTTTTGTTTTAATACAGCTTTCTATTATTTTTTTGTTATTACTGCCAATTTTCAGAACTTTCGAAAGAAATTTTTTAAAAAATTTTTGTAGAAAAGGTGCCGATCCTCTCTCTCACCATTTGCGCAGCCAGGAACTATTAGAGGAAAGCAAAATTGCTCGATCTTCGATTTTTCTGAATTGAGGCAAAAGCATGAAACTGCTGCCCTTCCCGTATTTTTTCAAAAGATGTTTTATTTCTTTATGAGCAATTTCTTGCCTTGAGAGTATAAACTAAGATAAACAACAGCCGTTACAAGTCCTAAAAGAGAAATTTTGGGCCGTTTTTTGATGATGTTAGAAGAAGGCTTGATCCCAGAAAATTTTCAAAATGGAAGTATGAAAAAGGCTGTTATAGTCAACCTTTGGTGGTGTTAGACGATTCATAATCCTGTTCATATTTTCAGAATGTTTTAACTTCTGTCAACGTCAATGGAAGGTATTGCAAAATTGTTCACAAAAAAAAGGAACTTCAGTGTATGTTATGCAAACAGCGGATGTACAAAAAAAAAAGAACAACTAGATCAGCGTGTTTAAAGACTAAGCACCTATCATAGTTGCAGTCGTGTAGTCTTCTGTTTTTGGCCGTGTATAGCTTTTGTATTTCATTTTTTGAATTACTTCTGGGGTCTACAAACCGGGACAGCGAAGTCGGAATCGATCTGATTTTGGGGTAAAGAAGTTAGTTAATTAAGCCGGCTTTAAAATTCCAGCAATCGAACTCTGTAATATGTTCTTAGATGTCCTCACTTCATGTAGGCTTGGTTTTAAAATCCAAATCAGCTACGCTGCAAGTAAATAAAATCTGTATATGGAGAAAAAATAAAACTTTTAAAAACGCTTTTAAACTGATGATATAAATTAAGGGAATACTCAAAAAAGTGTATTATTTGAAAAGTTTAAAAAGTTGAAAAGCTACAAATCTTTGTTCGGCTAAAATCAGTTGAAAGTGATTGATATTTGTTAACTTTATTACTCAATAACTTCATACTTAGATGTTATTATTTTTGTTTAGTTATTTTTGTTTTAGCAATGATTTACAAGCTGGTCTCTCCTATCACAGGGTAAAGTATAACAAAAACTTACACAAAAAAGTCAAAAATGAGCAAAATCATTGATTTTCACACCTCCACGACACAGCACTTTGCACCAAAAAAATTGCGTGCAAAAGCGGAAGCCAGCCACCCAAGGCTTTGAAGAAAGTTATCATCATTTCCTGCGAGGCAAAGCTCAATTTGTTCCGAAGCTGCCTTTGTCCCATTAGATAAATCCTCAACCCGAATCATTCTTAGCTGTCACCGTGCCTGTACTTTTCCTCGCGGCCATGGCTGCGGGTCTAACCGTTCCAGAGTCTTCTATTTCTTTTTGCCCCTGCATTCTATTCGCCCGGACTATCTGTCTCTGCTGCTCCTATCGCCATCTTGTCCGGCGCTATGATAAATGGTGTGATGACTGGTTACTGAGCGAGGCCCCGATAGCCCAGTGCGCCCCAGTGACTGATGATGTTATGAAGGCCTTTGTTACGCTTGCGAAAGAAGAAGGCCGGAAAATTAGGGCACGGGGCTTGTATAAGAAGGAGTCTGAGGCAAGAGAGATATCTAATATTGAAATTGTAGACATTCTTTAATAAGTAGTCTAATCAGGGGTGTCAGAACTAAAATTTTTGGGAGGGAGAAAATTATCAATACAAGCATGCACACTTGTCGTACATGCATAACATTTCGTAAGAAAAAACATCAGGCATTTCTTAAAAAACAATTCTAAAAACTAAAAAGAACAAATAATCTCAATGTTACAATATTGTTTTCAAATTGGCGAATCGTCAGCAAAATGTGCCGAATACGGAAATTATTAGGAGGTCACAGTGACCTCACGTGACCTCCCATCTGGGCGCTCCTGTGTCTAATTTCTGACAGATACAACTGTAATACGTTGGAATGGGGTATTCCCTTTAGTCAAAAGTGCTATTTTTAATTACTGATATTGATAGATTAAGCAAAAAAAAAAAAAAAACCCGGGATAGAAAATATTTTCATTTTTCCTGCAGTTAATTTTGAATTATTTTTTTAAATGTTTGACTTCTAAAACAAAGCGAGGTCTCATATAACGTCATAAATGGAGAAACTGATGCGAATAGAGCCGCTATATAAACCTTATATAGGTAGTTATTAGTCTATATAGGAGCATTAGGTATGAAGCCAGATCGACGAATCAACCGTTTTGAATCATATTACTGGTAACCCCAGTTCCGCAACAATGAAAAATCAGACCCAAAATGATGGCTCGTCTTTATAGTGAGTGGAATGTCTTGGAGCGTTTTGTACACTTGTGACGTTAGTCAGCGAAAATGAAACAGTGAATGAGCGTCTTTTAAAATAAGTTTTAAGAAAGAAAATAAGTCAAAATTAAGAAAAAAAAAGCAATTCACCCCCATGTTTCTGACCGTGCTTTATCAGAAAAAAAAAAATATTTTTGAAAAACGGGAAATACCCTCATTGTGGAGATTGGTGCTTCAATGAGATTCATTCTCAAAAATATCTCGATATTCTTTCAGAAATGACTAGAAGACAAAATCCGAACTCTTATAAATATGCAGGGTGACTAACAAGTTCTCACACATTTTCAAACTTTTATTGCATTAACACAAAGTGTATTATGCAAAATCTTTCTGCATCAAACTAAAATAGCAATCATGGAGTATCTTTACTACAGACGCTGTGGAATAGTTCTGTATTTTTTTCTCTGATTACGCTTAAAACTTTTAAAACACTTCACAAGCCGCACATACGCAAATGGCATTTCCGGCCAAATCTTTTGAAATGCATTTTTGAGTTTGCTCAAATCGGAGATTTTATACGTATGTTACGATATATGACCACACACATTAGTCAACTTGATTTTTAGTGGCAGGGTTGGGAACTAAATTTTTTCTTGCTTCACTCATGACAACACACATTTCAGAACTCTGATGCACAAGTGACAGACAACCAATTGGCGTGGGAAATATTAAAAAAAAGTTTTTAGCACAGCGAAATTAATTGAGCACCGTTTGGTAATATTTCTGACTAATACTGCTAAAAAGGAACAAAATCGGCAAAAATGTCCTTTAAAATGATAGTAATGAAAATATGAACATTTGATTTCAAAAATTTATAGCCTGTATACATAACTAATTTATCCTTAAAAATTTGAGTTTAAATTATGAAATCTCGGGAAGAATAATGAGTAACTTAGAATATTACTTTTTAAAAATTTATAGGAAAAAGTTACACTTGTTATCCTTAAAATTTTTTAAATAAATTTAAAAAAAAAAAAACTTAATTTAAGAAACATCAGTAAAAGTATTAAAAGAAAGAGTTGCGGAAAACTGTATTATTGGAACCAGCAAAATAATAAATGTTGCGGAAATCTGGCGGTTCACTAAGCCACTGATGAAACTACAACAATCATTAGGGTTTAAATAAAGGAAAATACTAGCAAATTCGGAAGAGTCATTAGATTTTAATCAGCAACTCTGTAAAGGAAAGTTAAAATTCACTGATTTGAGGTATAACAACTAATTACGAAGGTTCTTTTTTTTTAACCCATTAATGTCTGACATTTTTTTCCCAAAGACATTTTGTATGCTGGTTACAAACAGTGTTTAATGAACGGAAAATAATTTTAAAAATATTATGCAAGAAATAATTTTTTTATTAAGGAAAGAAAAAGCGTCCTTTAAAAATTACGATAGACCCCAGAGCCAGAGGGTACATACATTTTTTACTAATTTTTTTTCCTGCCTATGATGTAATATTTAAAAAGACATTTTATAAGAAGAAATAAAATCAGCAATTAACATAAACTGGGAAGCTGGGAATAACCTTGAAAACTTAGCTTTTTTTCTTGAGATTGTGAACGATGTCATTTTGGATAAAGATCATATTAAAACTGCTACAGAAGACACTTTACAATGGTTATGTGCTGCAATCTGTTAATAACGAATTGAAACAATACCAAGGTACTAATTGAACACTATTATTTGGTTGAAATGTTCATTTTGGGGAAATCCAGACCCTTTTTTGGACCGTCCCTAAAAAGGGACGCTAGGCATTAATGGGTTAATTCTTTTCACACACAATGAGTAGATTTAAAAATAATTAAAAACACATGCTTTGAATTTTAATTTTAGAAACTTTGAAACATACCAACATCTGAATTTTTGGAGCTCCACGACTGAAAAATCTTCAAAATAAACTTTTTATGACATCCTTCAGGCAGTCGCTATCTCGGGCGGATAAGAGAGTTTTATGTCAGAAGCATTTGCGTCGTACACTGTAAAAAATGAATGTTGTTTTCACAGTATAAAACAATTAATTTTATAGTAATAAACTGTAAAAATTTCTAATTTTACAGTAATAAACTGTTAAATAGCTAACTTTACAGTACTAAACTGTAAAATTGCTTATTTTACAGTAATAAACGGTAAAACTGCTAATTTAACATTTTATTACCGTGCATTTTGCAGTTTTAAGCTGGAACCTTTGCTGCCAGTATAGTATAGCTAAATTTTGCAGCAATAAACTAAAATTTCTAACATTACAGTAAGAAACTGTAAAATTGGTAGTTTTACAGTTTATTATTGTGCAGTTTGCAGTTTTAAATTGGAATATTGGCTGCCACTGTTATACTGTAAAAACAACATGGAGATCGTGAGTAGGGTTTTTATCAGTGCCTTTGGAATGATTTTTTATCTTTGTACTGTAAATCTTCCTTGTATGTTGTCCTATATGTATATAAATACTTATGGAAAAAACCTGTCGTAATTATTACCACGTCTAACAGAGCGGAGGTGCATCGTTCGCAACTCTTATCACAAAAACCTCAGCAGTAGCTTTCAGTATCAATATCCATTTGTGGATAGTAAAAAGTTAAGAAGTTATCTTTCAAGAAACATCTCAAAAATTGAAGTTCTATAAATTCCAAAATTTCTGCTAGACAGTTCATCTTCAACCAACATTACGATACCATGACACTATACATAATTAAGAAGATGCATCTATATTGCAAAAGGCTAATGCATTAGCAAGCTCCACCTTTTTGACATTAAGATATGATACTACTTTTAGGTCAATAACTTATTGAACATTGAAAAGATATTTCTTATTACAACTTCTCTGTTACAAATAAACATTTTAAATTTCACTGGAGTGTATTTAAAAAACTATCTTTATGAGCAATATTTTTCCATCAGAAAACTGCTTGGAATACATGTCCACGTTCTTCTGTTGTCGTGTGCAACACATATTTAAAATAAGAGAAATAATTCCATCTTCGCACCCACATCAGACTGCTTGTTCGGGCAAAGTTCTTTATCTGAAAACTTTGGGAAAAGCACGCGTCAACAGTTGTTCTTATTCAAATGACTTTTGTCCCCCTAATGTGTTCTCCGAATACCAAATTATTCCGCTGCTTTACTTCACTTCGGTTCTCCCTCTCTGAGTAGGGTGAGGAAAGAAAATATTAAATTTGAATTAGTCCTCGAAGCATGCAACAGACAGATGGGGGAAATGGCAGAGAAAGGAAAATCTTATACAACCTGTGTCATTCGTAAATGACCTTTCTTGTTTCTACTGCTTTGCGTAGTTTTTTGCAACATATTTTCCCCATCAAAACACTTTTATTGCTTTTAAATATGCTCCGTTACAGTTGAACAAATAAAAGTATTATTTTGCTTTTGAAAAGTCATATTTCTCGGTAACAGAGATCTAATGGCTCCAAGCTGATTATTTCCTTGATTTAGGATCGATGGATACTAATTATCACTGGAGAATAGCGATACGATTCATTTCGATCAGTGAGTGGTTTTTGACTACCTAATACGATACCTCAAAAATAATCTGTAGGGACCTGCTCCACATTGACGTAAAGCAGAAAATTAAAGCAGAAATGTAAAATGGACTACATAGTGTTCCTATGGAAAGTACCCGGATTTTCGGTTTCTCCCTTCGGTTTCGGTCGCGTTTTACGCTGATGTGGAGCAGGGCCCTAAGTCTACAATGTTAAAATTTTTAAGCTGTATCAAAGCGATCAATTCACAAAATCTAGGATACTTTTAAAAACAAATATAGTACAAAATAAATAAAAAAATAAATAAATAAAAATAAACAAAACAAAACTTCAATTTGTTTCTGATAAACTAAAAGTTTTTTCAACCGAGAACTGCAGCCAGATGTTCATTGTACGTTCCTAGTAGTTGTGATGATACACAAATTTCAGTTTACCTTTTCATATTTTGCATTCGTTTTAAATATAACTAGCGGTACCCGCACGGCTTTGCCCGTGGTATAAAATGAAAAGTTCTTTTGTAAAATAGTTGATATAGCAGAAAAAAAACACTATTTTAGTTATAATTCAACTATAATTCCTTCAAAGTATGATATAAAAATCTGGTATGGACCCCACACTACTTCCTTTTACGTGTAAATTTCTTAGTCGATGCCTTAAGTGTTAAAATAGTGCTTGGAGTGAGCAAGATTACAGTTCAAACATTTACATCCCTAGTTTGCCACGAAACAATGGAAAAAAATGTTTTGCAATGATTAATCTACTAAATATCGCCGATTTTAACACCATCCAGTGGATTTTTCGGAAAATATCGCCAATAGGGCCAAATTGAACCCAAATCAGAAAAAAAAAAAAAAATCGCCACATTTGTCGCCAACTTAGCGATATGTCGCTGAATTGGCGTCAAACACTTGGCGACCAAAATCTTGGCGATATATCGCCAAGTGGTCGAGCCAATTCATATCTCTTTTGTCTGCATTGAAATTAACACTGATTTACCCCATAAAAGGGGTAAAACACCCCCTTGGGGACATTCGAATGCAATAGAACCAACTCACAGAAACCAACAGACATCTTACCAAAGTTTAAAAGAAGAAGAAAGTTTTCTTAAATAACTTCAAAAACAAAATAACACATTTTCCGAAATGACACGCTTTAGAAAGAACGTTGAAATATCGCAATTTATACGATATTATTGAAGGTTCTTGGCGCTATTTAAAAAGTCGCCAATTTAGTAGCTAATTTGGGCTACCTTGGATAATTCTGAACCCCTATCCCTTCCATAAATAAAGAAACTTACGTGTTATGACTTTTGTGAAAGAGAAATTGTCGCCAAATGTTATGGTATTCTCTATGAAGCTGATTACTTTTTGGCAATCTGAAATCAATTTGAATATTATATTTGGCGCTAAATGTACACCATTCCGTAAGGCGTTAAAATAATTTCCAACATTGCGGTATATCATAGCAAATAGTAAGGACATGAAAACGAACTATTAATTAGATGTTTGGCGAGAAAATATAGTAACATACTCTGATTGAAAACAGCAATAGGTATAAAGAACAAAATAGTATTCGTCTGGAAAATAATGCATGACATCTAAGCCTCTACAAATCTAAAGGAGTTCCGAAATATGAAACTGAATCTCATTTGTTTTTAAAAAAAGATTGATCTATTAATCAAATACCTTTTTTATCCTTTATACTTGAGATAGTTATTGGGAAAACTTCCATTATTGAGGGCTCTTGGCGCGATTCAAAAGATCGCCAAATTTACGGTAGCAAGCAATTCCAACTATCTGCCAGAGAGTTGAGTTGATACACTAAATACTCGATTGGATTGATGAAAGCCTTCGAAAATGGCGTTTTAAATTGAAATTACAGAGACAGAATCAGGTCTAAAATTGAGATAAAAAAATAACTACTCATCGGATTTTGTTGAAACTGGTCTCTAAACCTTCCCAGTACCAAAAGGAACAAACGGTGAAAATTTCAGGCAAATCTCCCGGGTAGTTTCTGAGATCTTAGGGAACACACACACATATATACACATATACACATTTACCAACATTCATTTTTAGCCTACTTTCCCGTTAAAAATAAAAGAAAGACGGAAAAAGTATTAAAATTGGCTTAATGCATCTAAAAAATATCGCCAAGTCCAAAAAATATCGCCAAGTTAAAAAAATATCCCCAAGTCCAAAAAATATCGCCAAGTTAAAAAAATAAAAAGGTAAAATGAATATCGAAAAATTAAAAATTTGAAAGTAGGGTATTGAGATGGGGAATTTGTGTGTCGGTCTGTCGGTCTGTCGGTCTGTCGGTCGGTCTGTCTGTCTGTCCCCCCCTAATAACTTTTGAATGAATATTCCGATTTGGACAAACTTTTTTTTGTTGGAAAGATCTCGGCGAGTACAGCTCATTCCCATATTTGATTTTTCGATTTGAACAATTTTTGGTGCAACTTTGAGCCGTTCAAACAACCTGTCCCGCGATGCTAACTTTTTAGTTAACAGTCCGATTTGAACAAACTTTTTTTTGTTCGAAAGATCTTTTCAAGGATACTTCATTCCTGTATCTACATTTTCGATTTGAACAATTTTTCGTTCAACATTGAACCGTTCAAGCAACCTTTCCCCCCCTAATAACTTTTGAATGAACATTCCGATTTGAACAAACTTTTTTTTGTTAGATAGATCTCGGCGATTACAACTCATTCCCATATTTGATTTTTCGATCTGAACAATTTTGGTTCAACATTGAACCGTTCAAGCAACCTTCCCCCCCCCCCCTAATAACTTTTGAATGAACATTCCGATTTGAACAAACTTTTTTTTGTTGGAAAGATTTCGGCGAGTACAACTCATTCCCATATTTGATTTTTCGATTTGAACAATTTTTGGTTCAACTTTGAACCGTTCAAACAACCTGTCCCGCGATGCTAACTTTTGAGTGAACAGTCCGATTTCAACAAACTTTTTTTTGTTCAAAAGATCTTATCAAGGATACTTCATTCCGTATTTACATTTCCGATTTGAACAATTTTTCGTTCAACATTGAACCGCTCAAGCAAGCTGTCACCCCTAATAATTTTTGAGTGAACAGTCCGATTTAAATAAACTTTTTTTTTGTTCGAAGGATCTCAGCAAGGATACTTCATTACAGTATTTAAATTTTCAATTTGAACATTTTTTCGTTCAACATTGAACCGTTCAAGCAACCTTTCCCCACCTAATAACTTCTGAGTGAACCATCCGAATGGAATAAACTTTTTTTTGTTTGAAAGATCTCGGAGAGGTTCATTCCCTTATTTCGCTTTTTGGTTTGAACCATTTTTCGTTCAATATTGAACCGTTCAGAAAAAAATTTAACATTAGCGCCTACGGGGAATTTAAGTTGAATGTTGATCCTGGAACTTAAAGTCAGATTTCCTTCAAACTAACTTTGTAAAAAAATGGTTTTGATAAATAATGCTTGTAAAGTACTTTTCTGAATAATCTTCTGTGAGGACTCTGATTCCGACTCCGACTCCACAAACATGGCGGAAATGCAGACTCAGAAAAAAATGACTGACTGTGCAGACGATTTTTTGTTTATTTATTCATTTGTGTTATTTTATTTATTACTATTATTTTTTTTTTGGCAGACGATTTTTTTTGTAACAAAAGTGTTTCATTCACGAGAGCATTTTATTCTTTATTTATATTTAACAACTGGCAGCGGTTTAAAAGTGAAAATCGAGATATTTTATCGACGGACGAGTTTTTTTTCCTTTCTTTGATAAAATGTTTTTTGATGTACTTTGTACTTTTAATTTTTTTTTTTTTTTTTTTGAAAACGATTGAGGAATTTTTCTACGAAAGAACTGTAACAGTTACATTCTTTAAAAGGTGCGACAAAACTTCATTTATTCATTTATTTACTTTTTATGTCTCTATTTCATCTGATGAGAGGGGTATATTTTGCTTTTAAAAATCAGCTTTAAGTGCTAAAAAGGTATGTTTGACATAATGTTTAGTCTCAGATGATCAAGAGAATAATGATCAGATGCTAGGAAGTGCCTCGATGTCGTT
>JAXGGA010024935.1:0-11315 GCA_038373865.1 Uloborus plumipes | reverse complement strand
GAATTTTTATCAACGTTTTCATCATACTTTGTCAATTATTTTGTACTAATTTAAATCAAAATAAGGGGAAAATATTATCCTTAGCATGTTAAGAATTTTCTGGTTATGTAATGTAGCATAGGACATCGATGTTCCTTTCTTCGTAAAAGGTAAAATATTCATAAATAATCAGTGTTTCGTTCTCTGGGACACCGGTGTCCCATTTCTGCTTCAAAGGGTTAAAGGCTTAAGTTATGTGCCCTTTATAAATGGATACAGCATACAATTATTTATACTAAAATCAGTATTTTATGAGCACGAAATTCCTTGATATTATTTTGTTTGAGAATGAAGGTGAAAATGAAACGAAATGAGATAACTGGATCATTTTGAAGTTTTAAAAAATATAATTCTATTATTAATTCCATTCTAAAGTTCCTTCTTTAGATTGTTAACTGAGTTACATATTTAATTCTGAAAGAAAAGCACACTACCTTAACTATAAATATCATTTTCCCTCTCTTCTTAAAACGTTTTTTTTTTTCTAAATCTATAAGTTGGATGCTTGTGAAACTCAAAATATTATTTTAGGGATGAGGGCATTTCTTATTTACAACTAAATTTTTACTAGTCACAAAAACGTTCGTTTTTCTTCAGATGCCTACCGGTATATACATTTATTTTCTAAAGAACATCTCGATGAAAAAAGCGCCGACTATTGTGCGATAGATTACATTCTCAACTTGTGCTCTAGACCTTAAATATAGTATACTAGAGAACTTTATTTTCCTTTTATATTAAAATTTTTGAATTCCACGCTAAAGCAGTTTTGAAAGAAGATATCTTGCATACAGATATTAAAAAACCATGAATGATCAGTAGTTACAGCAATAATATGAAAAAAATTTAGCAATTTTACCTGAATATGTTTTGGTAGCTATTGTAACTGTTTATTCCGTCATAGCTTTACTCTGCAAATTTTTTAGATGTATTCAATAAAGAACATTAAAAATCATACATTTCCACTCAAAATTTTCAAACTCACTATCTCTAAAACTTTCAAATTTTGCAGACAAAATTTTTTCTCGATAATTTTTGTAATTACTCATCATATTAAATTACATTTAACTGTCTTTTAAATAAGCTGTTATACAAAAAACTTGAGTAAGTATGAATCAAAATTTTAGCAAACAATTGTTAAACTGTTCTCACGCTAATCCACTCATGTTCCCACTCTGAAACTTTTGGATAAATTGAATAAAAAACATGAAAAATCTTTTTCTTTTCTTTTTTTAAATTTTAAAAGATGCAACCTTCATTTTTTTTTAAATTTAATTTTCTTTTTTTTTGTGAAAAAATTCTTTCTAGAAAATTATTCAAGTAACATAACAAATTAAAGTGCATAGACAGCTATTATGTAATTACAAAATGTATTCGAAATGCCAAAGAGTGAAATTTCTGAAAGTTTCATAAAAATCTAAGATAGTCAGGTTGAGGTTTATTTATTTATTTATTTATTTTGGTTGATTGCACATGAAATGACCCTATAATTAGAAAGACATTAATAATGATGCAACACTATTATGACTTTTGAGATTCTTAGAGCAATTAAAAAGTAAAATTTATCTACAGCAAACTCAAAAAATAAAGAAGACCGGCTGGGATGGTTAAATTTTAAAAATAACTTTTAATTTTAATTTTGGTACATACAAGTCTCGAATTCGTTGAGCCTTATTTCTTCTTTGAATTGTGGCGTACTTTTTTAGTTGATTTTCATAACAATGTTTTAATATTTTGGTTTCTGTTAGTCTTCAATGCTGTGATTGCATTATTATGAATTCTCAGGAGGGCCATATTATTTATTTGTCAACACTCCCTTGAATACCCTGATGCTTTCTCCAGGCGAATCATACCGGCAAATCAACTCATATTATGAATAATGTCAGGTATCTTAAGGCTCTTTTAGTTTTCGAGGTATACTAAAATACAAACAAAGAGTTCTGCAGGCAGCTGTAAGCCTTCTAGAGCATGTAAAAGTTCCTAGTTTGAAGTCTTGAAACTCTGGTACAGTGTAGGTGAAACATCTGCAAACAATCAAACACATATTTTTGATCTATGCCCAAATGTTAGTATTTTCCCTATGTAACGAGACACAATAAGCCCATAATAACCACATAAGTAGATTTTTGCATCTCATTCGCTTAGCTTCAATTTCACCGCAAGGTCAGTAAGTCCAGAAGTTTCCCTTATTTATCTAGTATCAGATTGAGAGCTCGTTCGTGTGAAAAATGAACACCAAATGTTGCAGTTCTTTCTTTTTTTACTTATTACATTTATTCAACATCAGCAATGATTTTTTTTCTTCTTTTCTTCCTGTTCTTGCAAGACTGGTACAAAAGGACACCTTTTCTGCACTATCCATCATTATACATGGAAAATACTTTCTTTTACTAAGTTTGTTAAAAGCATCAGAAAGCAGGATTTGGTTGAAGCTTCAACGCAATTGCGGCAGATTAAGAAATTGTCCAAAAATTTTCAAACATTTTATGTGCATTTTACTCCATCTACGGCAACTTCTCCTCACTACCCATTATCGAAATGAGGAAAATACTTTCACCAATTTTGCTAAACACGTCAAAAAGCAGCATTTAGCAGAAACTTCAATGCAATTGCAAAAAATTTCAAATTTTTTATGAGTGCTTTGCATACCATCCCATATGATATTACCCTTATCAACGGTATCTTAAATATACTGAAAAAAGAAGCAAAGTATAACAACTATATGAGAAAATAATATTAATCTATTAACCTACAACCAAAGTAGTTATCATTGTGTTTGCTACAAAATTATAGATAATATCTCAAACCGTCACTCAGAAGTACATTTGCTGCACACACACACACATACACATTCAAACTGAGAAAAATTTATTTTTATGGGACAAGAAAATGAAAGAAGATAAAAACAAAAACAATATTTATTTTTAATAATCAACAGAAAAATAGTATAACGATGTAACAATAAACATGTTGATATAATTTTTGAAACATTCTACAAGGAACTAACATATGATAAAAGTAAAACTTCAAAGGGAAAAATCTACATTCCATAATCTTAAACTTTCAAAAACATGTACAATTAAATCTGAAATTAAGCAAGTAATAATATACAATATTTGAAAAATCTATGCAAGAATATTTACTATAAGACTAGCAAAAGATAATTTTCTTAGAAATATGGCATTGCATCAGCTCATGCCCTACCAGTAATGTATTTTTTGATCTATCATATATGCTGCATTTTTTTCTACAGAAAACATACATTAACAAGACAACAACATTATTTTTCATTGTAATCTATAAATCATACAAGAAGTTTCAAACTGCCACAATGGATTGGTTGTAACAGTAGGCAACACAGCATTGACAAAGCACAAACTAGCAACAGATTACAGACATATGTTTTGGGATTCAGGAAAAACATGTTTTCAACGCAAAAAATTGTAAGCTTTTGAATGTAAAGTCATTCAAGAAAAGCAATAAGGTCAACCGCAAAAAGACAGTTTAAATGGTAAAATTTGGAAATCAACAAAATAGCCAAGACAAAATGAAACTGTGTGCCAAATTTATGACACAACTTCTGTCAAGAAAAATAAAACGTTAAAGCGATAAATTTCTCAAAAAATCCTATGAGCAATAAATGCAATATGGAGGAGGAATTTCAAATAAGCTGTTAGTATTGATTTATATCTTTAAAAAAATTATATAAAAACAATAATTTTAAGCCATTACATAAATATTTACCAGCTATTTAAAATATAAAACAAAACTTATACAGATTTCTTTTAACATTTAAAATTAACATGAGAACTTCCATAACCAGGTAAGATTTTTGTATGCTTTTATTCAAGTTTTTAACACACAACATCAATTCTACAACTCTATGTAATGAGTAAAATATTTTTTTCTGAGAGAACTAACTTGCGCTTATTTGACGAGAAAATTACTGGACGTTACATCAAATATATACTGTAAAACAGGCAGGATTCATTTGGCAAAAGATGTACATCAAGTATCAAGAATAATTTTAAAGAATTTCTTTCGATAATGACTGCCTTTTTTTATAACAATCCAGCAATTACTGTGGCATGCCCGAACATTCTTACTAAGGTCTCTGTTACTCATACATAACTTATAAGACTATTGCTTATACTACTGACCTAAGAACAAAAGTTGAATTTGCACATTTTTTCAAAATCGAGTTATTATCATGAGGTGGTTCTTTATAACATATTTTTCCCATGAACAATTTTTTATGGCCCAATCAAACACATGGAGGAGTACAACTTTAAACAGCAGTTTCTCATTTTGACATTAGCTGCATTCATGACTTTTGTGCTTAGCCCAGCAGCTGCCCCAAAACTCAATATAATGAAGATAAAGATATCCCACTAGAAGATGAACTAGGCAGAATGTACTTCTGAATTAAGTCCCATTTCCACTTTTGTTGAGTTATGACATTCTTTCAATGAGAGAAAAATAATGCATTAACTTTTTGGATCCGGCTGTTTTTTGGGAATTTTTCTTTCGACCCAGGTAGTACGACAGTTGAACCACAGATTTCTTTTCCATCGAAAAGAGAAGGTGTAAACTGTTGTACCAGACGTATGAAACCTTGAAAAAATCCGACTCCAAATGGTTCGAGTGAAAATTTCAACCCCGTCCTCTAAAGAAAAAAGACTTATGGTACAACATGTGTACCACCCAGTTCCTGAAGGTTAACACACTATATGAAATATTTTTGAAAATGCTAACTTCATTGAAAGTTCATTAATTAGAAAATCTGTCTTCAGGAAAAAGAAAAAAAAAGCATATTTAATATAAAGATTGTACTTGAAAAGATACAGAAACTGTACTACAGTTTTTGTCAAATAACTTAATTCTTTACAACTATGGTATAAATGTATGTGTTGCCCTAAAATAGACACATCAATATTCTTTAGTATTTGATTCTCTTATATCACTACATAAAATGATGCTAACCTCCACATAGCTCACAACAGTCAGGAATTTTTCTTTCGGGTGTACATACAACAAGCGCATCCTCAATTTCAAAAACACAGATGATTTTTCAAACAATGTTACACAGTGAAAACCAGTTACACTGAACTGATAATTAATTGTTTACTCTAGTAACACATGAGAATAATAAATGCAACATTAGTTATAAAACCATAAAAGAAAAGAACAGAAAGGCAATACAGCATTTGCTTAAATGATGTTTAATTTCACTAGACAAATTCAGCTAATTGGGAAACTATTCAAAATGCTCCATTACATCTTGCAATACTTACTAGTTAGCTATTAAGTAAAAAGTTAAAAATGAGATCATTTAAACCAATGCTTTCAAACTGCTGTCATGTGTCATTTAAGATCTTTTTAATTACGTTTTTAGAGTACATATGGCTCTCTTTTATGATTGTGAGGATATGCAGTCACATGCAATTTTATTTTTAAAAAGCTCTCAATTTTGCAAGTAAATCTCAAATGGGAACTAAAATTACATCATTGTAATAAAATGATTCACTTAAAATATCTCCAAGTGCATGATTTTGTCAATTCATAATTTTTTTCAATAAATTATCAAAACCCATGAGGTACTATATATATTCAACCCTAAATAATTTTTCTTGCACTCTTTAGCTCAGCATAACTGGTTTTCACTATGGTTTAAAAATATCATAACAATCCCATATTCTTTACTGTATTATAGATGAAGTTTTTACACCAGCTACATATAATAAAAATTAAAATCACTATTTAATATGTATAAATATATACCTACTTCTACAATTATTTACAAGAAACAAAGAAAGTGGGGTTTCTATACCAATGATTAAAAGTTCAAAATTTTCATAAAATCTATTTAAAAAGAATTCTAAATAGTAACTATCACACAATATCTTGACACAAATTTCATTACATTTAGCATTCATTTTAAAGCTCTGATAACTAAGTTCAGTTATAAATTGCACCTCCTTGTTCATAAGAGGAATGTTTCAAACAGATGAAATATATTCAACGTAATATAAAACCTATTATAATTAAGAATTAAAATTACATAACAAAAAAAAGAAGAAGAAGAATATGAGACACATGCTTAATTAAATAAACAGTTTTAAATAAAACTAAAGCACTGATCTATAATAAAACTGGACTACATTGAAAGCATTTTTTGTACGTATCACAGTTTTAATGAAACTTTCTTTACATACAGTAATTTATGAAAAATATGCGCATTTCAATCTATAAAAGAAAGATAAAATTTATACTTTACAATGCAACAGAAAAAAATTACAGCTGGAATTTCATAGATATTTAAGAGAGAAACGATAACTATGGTGAAGGTCTTTTTTGGCAATAGCTACATTTTAAAGCCAATAGCCAAAGTCTTTATTTATTTGTATTTTTTTTCTTGAGTGCATCTTGAGTTTTAACTGTAGTTTTAAAGTTTGAAACATCAGAAGAATGAATGATTTGAAATCACTAACAGTTCACATTAAACAATCTAATTCATATATAAAGAAAGAAATGGTAAATATTGCAAATATTAGAACATTCGAGTACTTGCATAACATATTGTGAGAATGTAAAGATGTAACTACAAAAATAAACATCATTTATTAACAAAATGAAATGCATAAAAAACTGATTAACAAACATGTATACATATCTAAATATTGTGAATCTCTGGTTGGAAGTTTAAGTCACATGTATATAGAAAGTCTTTAAATTACTGACTAAAATATTAAATTTAACTTAAATGTTGGAACAAAATAAAAACTTTACTGATCTAATTTAAAAACTTTTTTCTTTTGCATTTTGTGCCACAAATTAAAAAATATATACAGTTGAAGCAAGTAATAACAACCACAAATTATAAAGACCATTCTGTTATAACAACCTGTGGGAAAAGCACCAGTTTTATCTCTATATTTTCTATGTTAATCTTCTCTCTTTATTGTCTGATCCAATATAATGACCAAATTTAGCGGACACTATTCCCACCATTTTTCCAATTAGAACATGCTTTTGAATTTTTAACTTGAAATGAGCTAATTGCTTACGAACTAAGTGCATGGAGTCTTTAGTGTAGAGTGCAACTTTGACAACAGAAGAGAAGAAATTAATGTATTGGTTGTAACAATAACTTTTAGCAAAAAGAAATGTTTCTAATCTAAGATTTAAAAATGTTTTTTTGGAAGGCAAAAAATACTGGACTATATAGCATCTACAACTAAGGAGGAAAATTATGTTATGCAAAAAGTATTTTTTAAAGTATTTCACACTAATATATTTTTGAATTCCAATGAAGAAAAATAATTTTAGTACTTAGTTGAAATCTGTAAAAAATCACCAATTTTATTGGAAGTGCTGAGCATGCATGATGCTTGTGTATTTAAAAAAAAAAATTCTACATATTATACCGACCACTCGTTATAAAGACCTTTTTCTGTGGGACGGAGATGGTTGTTATATCAAGCATCGACCGTATATACATTTTTATACCTACAAACCTGAATTCATTCCTCTTGAAATCAGCCATAATTCTGAATTCCTCCATTATTATTTATTTTCTTTTAAATGCTCCTAATGTAGTCAGGAAAAAATATACTAGTAGATATGAAAATATTATGGAACAAAGCTCTCTAAAATAAATCATTAGCTTTCAGTTTGTGGTTGAGTTTCAAGTAGTAGCTTTTCAATTTCTTCAGATGAAGAAACAGGAAGGGAGCAAGAATTCTTTTGACAAATGTATGCAACGGCTTTGCTTTCATCCACCTGAATATCTTTTAAAGTTTTCAACCTTGTACTCAGCAATGTTTTTGATTCTTCATTTACAAGCAGAAGTATTTTAAACGGAACAAAATTTTGATGAACTGTCTTTAACAATTTACCTGCTTCTTCACAGTCCTTCTTCCCAACAATAAGTACCTAAGGAAAAATTTAATAATTTTCAATGAGGAAACATGACATACTAAATGTTCTGAAACAGCAATAAAGCATTAAAATAAAAAATAAGTAAATAAAATAACCTGGTGTCGCCATCACATAAAGCCCATGCATGCTCATTAAATTTTATACATATTTATAATTCATAAATTTGAGTTCAGTTTAACCTTTCAGAGCCGGGTGGTACACATGCTGTACCGCAAGTCTTTTTACCTTGGAGGACGGGGTTGAAATCTTCGCTTATACCCTTTGGGATAGGAATTTTTCCAAGATTTCATAAAATCTTACTGGGGGATTACGGCTTTGTATTCGAACCGTGAAGTCATAAAACCTAAGTGCTTGCCGTTGCACCTTCTATTTTCAGAGGAAAAGGGGACTGTGGTTCAAAAGTTGTACTGGCCCGTCTCAAAAGGAAAACTTCTATACGAATAGCCCGGATCCAACAGGTTAAGCAAAAATATCATATTTCACAAATAATAACAGCAACAAGAATTTCTTTATACAGTCAGAAAGTTGGTTTGCGCTTTAGCTTGTGTCAGTACATATGCAGGATGACAAAAAAAGTGAACTACCTTATGGCTTCATTATATAAATGCTATACCAGAAATTTTAAACCTATTTCTACAGTTTCATGGTGATATTCAATTTAATAAATTGTGCTATGATCTGTTAATTAACTGTTTAAACGTTATACAGTAAAATGTAAGTAACTTTCTATATTTTGATATTACAATCAAAATTTTTAAAAAAGAATTATTTTAAATTAATCAGAGATTGAAATAGTAGCATGGACAATATTGATTTATGTTAGCCATTAGCGTGTTGAATTGTTTTTGATTGAAAATAATTTTATTACCGTACTGAGAAGTACTAAAAGCTGTAAATAATAAAGAAGAAATCCTGCTTAAACTTACAATAGCACAATTATGTATTAAGAAATACAGAAAAATATACATACCTGCTTGAAATTTGTGGAATAAAACAGCAGTCCACAGAGCATTTCAGGTAAAGCCATAGGCAACATAACCATTCTGTGACTAAATAAGGAAAGAATTTTCACAGCTTTGTCTTGTAAACTCAAGTCATCAAAGATGACAGATAATCGAAGGAGATTGCATACAGCCACAGAATTAGGATTTGGTTCAGCTCCATCTTGATCTAACCACAATAAAAACAGTACCAGTATAAATGACAACCTTTATAAAAATACTATATTCCTCATCAACAAAAAAAGTATACATTAAATTAAATTGAAAGAAGAATGAAAAGGGTAAGCAAGGTAACAATTCAAATATTTACTCCCCTAATCTGCCACAAAATAATACAAAAATATTTTAGAATGGTTAATTTTCTAAATATTGCTGATTTTAATATCATTCAGTGAATTTTTCGCAAAATATCGCCAATAGTGCCAAGTTGAACCCAAATTCAAAAAATAATTTTTTCGCCAAATTTGTCGCCAACTTGGCGATATGTCGCTAAGTTGGTGTCAAACACTTGGCGACCAAAAGCTTGGCGACATATCGCCAAGTGGTCGCGCCAATTCATATCACTTGAGTATGCATTGAAATTAACACTGATTTACCCCAAAAAAGGGGTAAAACACCCCCTTGGGAATATTCGAATGCAACCACAAGGGGAGGTGCACAACTAGACCATCCTCAGAGCCTACATACCAAGCTAGAAGCTTCTACGGCATATAGTTTTTGAGTTATGCGACACACATACGCACATACATCCGCACACACATACGTACATACAGACGTCACCAGAAAACTTGCCGTAATTAACTCGGGGGTGGTTGAAAAGGATTTTTCGGCTGCTTATATGTTGGTGGGTACATATGCACGTGCTGACAGGTCGAAAAAACTACTATACATTCATTCGGGGGTGAACAAAATCAAAATTTAGACTCAAATTTGAGTAATTTTTTTTTTCGCGGTCACAATACTTCCTTTACTACGTAACAGGAAGTAAAAATAGTAAGTCATTTTCAGCGTCAGTGAAAGCTTTTACTAACAGTTCTTTATAAAATAGCAAAATTTTCAAATATTCAATTTTTCAACAGGTACTTTTAGTTTAAAATAACATACTGGAAACTAAGTAAAGTTTAATTGAACAAACATTTTTTTTTTATGTTGAGCCATTATAGTTTCCAATATAGCAGTATAAATTAACTATCTGACTCTAAAGCTTCTCTACTGAGGATTAAGAAAATTTCACAGACAACTTTAGACTATATTTACTAACATAAAGAATTGTGCACAATGTCACTAAGAAAAACTGAAGGGCACACTAAATGTGAAGAATAATGACATGTAATCGTTTTGTAACATAAATATAATTCCATTAGTCAAAACAATTGAAACTAGATAAAGTATCCTCATATTTATGCTTAAGTTTCAATCTCAGATTCATGTTAGCTTTTTAATGTTTTAAAAATCAACACAATTTTTTATTCATATATTTATTTTTAACGAATAACACGAAATGATAAGTTAGTTTCTATTAGTTCATGTGAGAGATAAAGTATTTTACTTACACCATACCAGGGTGTAAAAAAAATCAATGATTTTTTTAAAAAAATAAAAAAAATCGGATTTTTTTTATTTTAAATCAGATTTTTTTGATTTAAATCGATTTTTTTGATTTTTTTGAAACAAAATTAGAAATTTCAGTTATTAATTAGTTTACATTTATGAATGACCTACCTTTAAGTTTTTAAAAATATAAAAACACCTTTGAAGTAAAAGCTTCACCAAAAAAATATGAGGTAAAACCGGATTCAACACAAATACATATGATTCTAATCACTTTTAATACGAACAAAATTATGAAACATTATACAGAAAAATTAAAGAAAATAAAGACATTAAGCAGAATTGCATGAAATTTTAATAAAATGAGAAGTACAATGAAAAATTTGTATACAAAAATTTTAAAATTAAATATGACTTTTTCAACTGTAATGAAAATAATAATAAAAAAAAGAAATTAAGAAATCAACAACTAAAAATCAAATGGGACAGGAAGCTCAACCCAACCCTCACTTCATTTAGCACCCCCCTCTTGCCTCTTTATTTTGCAAAGATGGAATCATATTCCATTTCATCCACTGATAAGGACTCCCCCCCCCCCCACAAGTTGCTAATGCAAGGCATAGAAAATTCATCTTCTGTCTGGTTGTTTTTGTTTTTTCTTTTACTGAAAGTATATCACACACATCCTATCATGTCTCTCCCCACTCAATTCACTCTTTGCAACATCTGCCCTGAAGCTGCATGTGGCTGATTCTATCCTAACTGTGATTTTTTATGTCCTAT
>JAXGGA010024934.1:0-11316 GCA_038373865.1 Uloborus plumipes | reverse complement strand
ATTTTCCCTCGATTTTTACAATTTTATCACTAAACTACATTTTCAGGCTTTTGGGTTTTGGGTTAAAAAAAGTACCCAAACTTTAACTCAACAAGTAAAATTTAAAAAAAAAAAAAAATGAAAAATTTTAGTAGTGAAATAAAAAGGGTTATATAAGGTGAAAAAATTGATCCTCCCTTACAGATCAGTCTTTAAAAAAACCTTGCAGAATTTAATTGATAGATCAATGAAAAGTACATTTAATCCCGGGTTTTACTTTCCGCCCTCATTTATACTAAATTTCGGATATTTTGGGTTTTTTCCTTTGTCACCCGAAAAAATATATTAAAAAAAAAGTATATTTCTCAGAAGGAGTATTTTCCTCCTTTTTGAAATCAATGAATAAAATTTGTATGTTTTCCGTTCCTCTAAATTTGTTGCTGTTTAAGAAGCAACTTATGATTCATGTTCCATTATAAAACGATAGAATTATTTACTTATTTATTTAATTAATTTTTAACCAAAAATTGGCAAGCTATTTCTTTTGTTTTTCGGAAGAAAATCATCCCAGTATGATACTAAAAATTTTTGAATATTTTATTTTAGAAGGCACATCCCTTTAACTTTGTACTTTTAATTGAAATATAATTTTTTTGCCCTTTGGGGTTACATTCCCTTTTTCCGGATACATGGGGCCCTTTTTTTTGAAAAGTCCCCCTACAAGGCGATTAAGAGGGGGTTACTGTAAAAAAAATTTTTTTGTTTCCCCAAAAAATTTTCTTTATTTGGGTTTGGGCCTTTCTAAAAATAAACTTTTTCCTTTGCAGTTCAAATCAAAAAAAAGAAAAAAATTTCCCTTCTTGCTAAATTAAACAGAAAAATTTTTAAATTTAAAAATACATTTTTTATTAAAAAACGTATTTTATTTTAAATGTAAAAGAGAATAAGAACTTTTAAATAGAGTTGTTTAGGGTAAGGGGGCCCCCCTTTTTAAAAACGTTCTTTTTTAAAAACCCTTTAAAAAAGGTTTTAAAGCAAAACAGCTAAAATTTTGTTAAACAAAATTTTATCTTGGTTTATTTTTAAATAAACACAAGGTTCGCATTTTTTTCCAAAAAATTTTGCTTTAAAATTTTTTACTAGGGTATTCTTTCAAAATGAGTGGGGGCCTACTTCCGCTGGGGAAGGGATAAGGGGGCCCACCCCCCATTTTTTTATCTTAAAGGGAGCATACCAAAAAAAAGGGGTTTCCCGGGTCCAAAAAGGGAAGTTTGGGCGCGGCAGTTTTTGGCGCCGGCTTTTTGGCCCCGGCGTTTGGGGGCGGAGGTCTTTGGGCGCAGGAACATTGGGGGGCAAGAACTTTGGGGCGCAAGGACTTTTGGGTCCCGGGCAATTTGGGCCCGCGAGGATTTTTGGGCCCCCGGGAAACCATTAGGGCGCAAATTTTTGGGGCCTCCGGGAACATTGGGCGCAGGACTTTTTGGGCGCCGGGCCCACCATTGGGGCGCGTCAGGACTTTTGGGCGCACGGAACATTGGGCGCAATGGACTTTTGGGCGCCCGAACATTGGCGCGGAGGACTTTTGGACCGGCATGGGACTATTTGGGACGCAAGGGCTTTGGGGCAACCGGAGCATTGGGCGCCAGGGATTTTGGGCGCAATAGGGAACTGCCAAACTGGCGGGGGTGGGGGGGGGGGCGGGGGGGTGGGGGGGGGGGTGTGGGGGGGGTAATTGAAAATTACACGCTATTTTAGTGCGCTCTAAAATTTATGGTGTGCCGTTAGATCCCACTGATCCACTTGACTGTGTTGTGTAAATCAGACCGCTGTTTAAAAATTAAAACGGTTTTAAAAATGCGTTTCGTGAAGCTAGCCTTCGAAAGTAAAAGGGTAAGGTACGGGGAACTCCTACATTTCCCCTTTCTTAGATCTGCCTTCCTTTTGTTTTATATTGATTAAAATTCTTGATAAAAATGCTGTGTGAAAACCCCCTCCCCCGACTGTGTTTTTCTGCTCTAAAGAACCGTGTGTAATTCCTCTCTTTTAAGCTTTTTTTCACCAATAACCGTTTGCAATTTCCAGCCTAATATTTTTCCTATTTTTGAAATACAAGCAATTTGCACTAATACTAATAATAATAAGTAAATAATTAATCTATAATAATAATAAAGAAAAGGTAATAATAATAATAAAGATAATAAATAATAATTAAAATAATAATATAGTAATAAACAATAATAGTGATTATAATAATTACATTATCGGACGAATGGATGTACTTTCTAATTGTGGATAATTTATATTTTTTATTTATTTATTTTTTTTTTCAAAATTTCGCGGATCTTGAATCTTGTTTAGTTTTTCTTTCGCATTTTTAATATTTCACAATACTTTGAATTACCAAGTAGAGGTTATATTTATTTCATTACAATATTATTAGTACACAGCAGATTATGTGACACGAATTGTGCCTTTAATGATAAGAAACACATAAAACCTTCTTGGCACACGTGTAAAACACATCAAGAGCTTTAATTATGGATACGCGGCCTTGCTGAGATTTTCGTCTCATTGGAGTAATGGTCAGTGCAGAGCCGTTTCAAATAGGCATAATTCTTTGTACTTTTTTTTTCGAGTTTTCCCCTTTTGCCTTCCTCCTCCCCATTTTGACCATGGAACGAGACGCACGTTTTTTGACAACTATCATATCATTCTATTTTAACTACATTAAATTTTGCTACACGTTGGGTAACCTGAAAAATGGACTTAGTAGCGTATAATGGTTTTTTTTGAGATACAGCTTCGCAAAATTTTCACCAATTCTCGCAAAATTTGTGTTGGTGGGGGGTGGGTGGGAAGAGGGGCGACATTTTTAGTTGATTTTCCTTGTTTCTTATCATATCTTGCAAATGTGTTTAGTAATATCTTCATATAACCTGTTATTGGAATATGTAGTTGAAGTAATACAATTTAATTGAATTTAACATTGTTTGAAGAGGAGGGTGGGAGAAGGAGTAAACGTTTTGAGGGAGGGAGAGGTTCCTGTTCACACCCAGAGAACTGATATCCAAAAGAGAGAGGATATTGAAATCCATAGCTTCCATGAACTCTTATGCATGAAACAACAATAACTGAGTTATTGTTGCTTCATGCATAAAGAGTGCGCTCCTCGTAATTATATATATTATAGTTTAATTACAATACAGTCGAACCTCGTCAATTCGAACACGCTTAAAATGAATTACGTCTAAGACGAACTGCCGATCCCGGTCCTATTTTAATTACACATAACGTTATTTATTGTTTTTAGGATAAAATGAAATGCGCTTAAGACGGAATTAATTTTAAAGGTCCATCTATGTTCGTTTTTCCGAGGTTCGACTGCAAATTTATTTAAATATTAAAGAAATTAATGTGAAGTATTTAAAGAAAATAAGAACATTGCATCATTTGTTCTCTGGTACTATCTTTGACTACTAAATACGTTAATGTGTTGCATATAACTGCTCATAGATCTAACTAGGGTCTCTAGCCTACTACCAGTGAGCCACATGAGGGCAGCGGGAAGGTTTACAAACTGAAAAGGGAGAAACAAAAGACAAAAAACTGTTCTTTTTTGATAATATATTTTTTTCTCGAGATTTTTATCAAAAAAAACTAAGCTTACAACCCCTCCCCTTCTCAAAAAAAAAAAAAAAAGTAACTTTTATTTAAAGCTTAATATAACTGGTTACAAAGATTGCACATGTTCACAGAGCCGTACACTGCAGAGCAGCCTTCTCCACATTAAAACTTATAATAGCAGCCTTTCTTGCAGCCACATCGTACGTACGAGTTCCCTGCGTGCCTGAGAAGCACTATGGCAGAGAGTGTGTCCACAATATTTCCCTTCCACCTTCAGAAATTTCTAACCCCTCCACCTGGTTAAGGGAGTACTGGGAATGCAAACATTATTTCAGCCCAGCAGTAGCCTACTGATAGACAGTTCTTTTTGTATGTTAAAGGGATGCATCTTGTGAAGGGAGGCAGATTGTCGATTTCTTACTTTTCTGAATAACTAGGTGATTTCTGACATCATTAATGGATTCCTCGCTGCTACTACGGTCGTATAACACTATAAAACCTCTCCAAAGGTTTTTAATGTCTTGAAGAATATCCTGGGAAGGTCTATAAACACAAAAGGTGGCAGTAATATCCTGACGCGCCATCCCATGTGCTGCTTGAGGTCCTTTTACCTCTTCCTCCAAAAAATGACACAGTGTCAACCCTGATTGCCGACCTCATATTGAAACGAACTTCACTGGCCAAAAGCCCATTTAAATTTAAACATATTTAATTCCTTTCGAGAGGGACATGGTAAACACGAGGAAAAGGAAATTTAATCTTTACTAGTAAAATTTTATAGTCGTAAAAGCAGAAAAAAACATTAAAGTTGGAACTCATTTTAAGAATCCTTATACTAAAATCAATTAAGTATTTTAATTGTTAACAAATTGTAACGGACAACCTAATAAATATTTGTAAATCATTTTCATTCTTGCTGGCAAACAATGACATCGGTTTCCAATCTTGTTAACTTAAAGCTTAACCACATTTGCTAAAAAGCGTTATATTTCAAGTTCTTTATGACATGGAAGTTAAAAACAAATTCCATCAAAAGCAGAAAGTTTTTCTCTTTCTTTTGGAACTATTCTTTTACATTTTCAAGTATGTTTTCACTTCAAAAATCACAAAAAACAATTTAAAAGTTTTTAGTTAATATCTTCGTTAGTTAAGGTTTTCCGAAGACTTGACCTAGATAAGCATATTCTCGACAGACTCACCTTTCGAACATTGTTTTTTAAATTGATCCATCCGTTTAAGCGCTAGACTGCCACAGACACATACACAGATACAAAGGTCAACTTTAAAATGTATCTTTAGTACTAAAATTTTGCAATTTGTTTTTCAAGAAGTGTTTTAAAACGTTTATAAAAGATATATTACCTCCATTTTTCGTGCAGTCTCTTTGAATTTATTAGTATTCTCTGAAAACTCGGTTTTTACCCACAAAAATTCTGTTATTATAGGATCTGTTATTATAGGAATCTTTTTTCTTCTTCTTTTCTAAACCGGTTTCAAATTTAGTATATTGAAAAAAAATTACTTATCTAAGTCTTCCATCTAACTGAATTTTTACAATTTATTGCACGTTTAAGAAAAAAAAATATTTTTGGAAACTGGCTAAGATGGGGCTCATGCTTTGCCGAAAATTACATGCAGTGGTTAAAATTCAATCCTTTTACATTTTGCAAATTTTTCAATTATTTCGAAAGTTGGAGCTTATTTTAACACGTGTTACCTTATTTTAAATCTGCTTATTTAATTTTTATTTTTAATATGTTTTTATTTATTTTTAAAACTCAATTGAAATTATTAAATATTACGCAACAGCAATTAGTATTGACAGACTGATTTTCGTCGTCAAAAAAAAAAAAATTGTACCAATTTTAGTTGCAGGACCGAAATCTGTCTTTTTTAAAAAAACAGAATTTCACCTTCAAAACTGAAAAGTGGCACCCATAAGGCGACATTATTTGAGAAACTCTGCTGCTTCAAATAATGGTACTCTTGAAGCGCATGTTATTTCTATTCTTCTATTACGTGGGAGTCGCAAGTATTTAATTTATAAGAAATTTTTGTTCTCATTAAAGATTCAAAATCGTGGCTTGTGTAAAGCAAGCAAGCATTGGGAGAATTTTTCATCATGTTTCCTGGTAGAACAATGACAGTATACTTCCAAAATAAATGTTAAATTTATTTTATTTATTATTATTATTGTTTTGTCAATTACTGATTTTACTACATTGGTTTTAAATTTTTTCATGTATTACGATTATTATTTCAATTAAGTGGTTGTCAATCTGATCTTTTCATTAAAGTTTAATTTTGAAGCTTCATAGTGTATTATAAAAGGTTTTGTCTAATGATATTTTATGTGCACTGGAGCCAAATCACCACTTGTTATTTCATTGTTGTAAAAAATCTACGCTTTCAAATAGTCGTAATGATCCTTGACAAAGATCATTTTATCTTTGAATAGTGCTTGAAAAAAGTTCTAGATTTTAAATTTTTCAACTTTACGAAATACTCTTTAAAAATTTTTAAATTTTCTGTATGAACCATGTCAGAGCATTATTGACCTTGTGTATTTTTAAAAATAATAAATATTTTCAAACCAAAAAAAAAAATCTTATTTGTCTGTCTTTTAGCCAATATGAGAACACACAATTGAAGGGCCAGGAGGAAAAAAGATGAAAGTCACTTTTTCATCAATTCTTTTGCGCCTCAAAAACCCCGGCGCTCAAAAAATCTCGCGCCCAAAAGCCCCGGCGCCCAAAAGTCCCGGCGCCCAAAAGTCCTCGCGCCCAAAAGTCCCGGCGCCCAAAAGTCCTGGCGCCCAAAAGTCCTCGCGCCCAAAAGGCCTCGCGCCCAAAAGTCCCGGCGCCCAAAAGGCCTTGCGCCCAAAAGTCCCGGCGCCTAAAAGGCCTCGCGCCCAAAAACTGGGCGCCCAATGTTCTTGCGCCAAAAAAGCCGCGCGCCCAATCTTCCGCGCCAAAAAGCCGGCGCCCAATCTGCCGCGCCCAAACTTCCTAGACCGTTGCGGGTCCTACCTGATAAAGTATGTAACATTTTAGTGGGAAATATTTTTTTGTAAATGTATCCATTAACGAGATATCTACTTACATTTAAATGTGTATGACAGAAAATTATAAAGCGGAATACAAAACAATTGTTTTTGTGAAATTCATTAAAAGCCGTTAGGCATATTTTTTGCTTTTACATAGAAATTACTGTTGAATAAACATAATAGAGTCGATTAGGATCAATTTTGGGGGAAAAAAAAGGTTGAAAAAAAAACGGAAACACTTAATGGCAGCGTCTATTTAAAGTTTTCTGGGGGAGAAACATTAGCATTTCATCCTTGGTTATAAATCTAACATCACCTACATCAAGCCAATAAAAATTGTAGCTATTTCTATTCTTCCTATCAAATTTTGCAGTATTTTTTTCATTTGTTTCATGTTTTAAAATCAGACCTTCATAATACTTTATGGTTTTCTTTGATGCAAGTTTTACAAATACATAGTTACCAGCTTTTGCAGTTTTTGTAGCTGAACTATCAATTTCTTCTAGGTCTCCATAATTATCTTTCATTTCATTGTAGAAATTGCTTCATCAAAACTGCTTTTCATTTTGAAATCATCCTTATTATGAGGGGGCCCACTTACACCATAGTGAGGGGGCTCACTTACCCTAATAGAGAAAAACCACGGGGTAAGTGGGACCCTTGCCCTTAAACACTTATTAATGATACTTTGCATAAAATTTGCAATGTGTACTTTAGGTTAAACTCTATAAGAAAACTTGATGAACATAGAAAAAATAATAAAAACTAACATTGAAACACTTCTTTGAAAAATGTTGCTTGAACTCGCAAAAAAAAATTTTTTGGAAATTTTTTTTGACATAAATTATATGATCCAAAAAAAAGTTCCATGAAACCCAAATATATGCAAAAGCAATCACTGTGATGCAATTTTACATGATCAGTAAAAAAACTATAAAAACCATATGCGCATTTCAGTTTAAAGGGGGGGTGGCCCACTTACCCGAACCAACCCTAAATAAGATTTGACTGTCAAAAGTTTTTGTTGGCAGCATTTTCCACCTCATGTTTTTTTAATGAAGCAAATTGCAATCTAATACATTTTGAAAATAGTAAACATTTACACCATTGCAGTTAATGAACTGTATGATGTAAAAATTGTAATAACTTATAAAATTGATTTGAATATTTAAATAAAATTATAAATACTTGGAAAGATATCATAATGGCGTTAGAAGTTTTGATTTCGGTCCAATTAGACCAGTGGTTCCCAACCTGTTTCACGTTGCGACACCATTTAAACCAACTAAAAAACCCGCGACTCCACGTGTCCCCCACCCCCCATATATGTGGGGGTGTGCGCTAGGGTGGAGTGAAAATACTGAACTTCTGATTTTTGTAAACGGGTACCTTACTTTTACTGTGTATGAGGCTAAGTAACAATTCTGTAAAGTATTTCATTTTTGCGACGTCATCTTTAGTCTGCACATTTGTCTTAAAGTTTTGAATTTGTTTAGATTTTTCAAATTTTTTGAAACAATATTTCAAATGAAAAAAACTAGTGAGGTGTGGTTTTTAAATGTTTAAATGGAAGAGAAAGGTTTGAAACATATGAAGAATTTTTTAAAACATTTTAAATTATGATTTCAGTTTGCGCATTACGCTCAAAGTTCATCAAATATTCCAAAGTTTCTGATACATTCCACATTTTTATAAACTCAGTATTTCCTCTCAATATTTACTTGAAGTGTCTTCCTAACTTTTTTTTATTCATTTGTTTTTCTATGAACTGTGCAACTCTTCGCTAGCTCATGCGGAACTACCCAGGACTCACCATGAGGAGGTGACCGCTCTTCGAGTCCTACACGTGACCCCTTCCTTCCAACCAATGTGAGCACGTATTTACATTCCTCAGATACGTGTTTAACAGTTAAATTGTTCCTTTGTGTCGTAAATTGATCGGATACTTCAGTCAGGTATCCTCGTTTTTACTAACCTTTTTCTTTTCCTGTGACCACATACCAATTTTGAAGAGCTTGTGACCTATTTGACAGCATTATTGAGTCTGTCATCAAAATTTAAAAATAGCTCATTCAGATATCATATTTAAATTCTCAGCTTCCAGTATCTTAGTAGGTGTTATGTGCAACTTACGTGTAAAAGGTGGCTTTGTAATTTTCACATCATGCCAAGAAATCATATCGATGTATTCTGATTTTTGATGTATGTATGGCATGTATGAAAATAGATTTTCATCTATTTTTGAGATCTAAAGCGTTCTCACTTGTTTGCTTGTTTGTTTTCTAGATTAGGCGTTGTAATACGATTAAAACAATAATACGATTTAAAACAAGTTTCTTTATATGCTCTCTCTTATAAAGGAGCATCGATACCAGCATATTTCTAGGGCGCAAAGTATACAGTTTTGAATGGATGTGAATACAATTTTTTATTTTTCCCCGGAGAGAGATAAGTGTAACTCTTTATAATCTTGCACAAATTCATAGCTAAATTAGTAACTTCTGCACTTCGTCCTAAAAGAGCAAGGACACTCTTACCGCGAAAGTTACGAACCCTTTTAAAAATTATAGTTTAAATATTATACAGTCTACGCTCGATATAACGACCGTCTCCGTCCTACAGAAAACGGTCTTTATAACGAGTGGTCCCTATAAGAGGTAGAACATAGAGTATATTGGGATACAGTTGGGTGTTTTCTCCCCGGTCGTTATATTAGGATGGTCTAAAAACGTGTGGTCGTTATAACGAGCGTCGACTGTATTTGCTGTAGTCAACCATCTGACTTGGGAAAGCTTTCCTGGACTTCCATTTCATAATTTTTTGGATATTTTCCCAGTCAAAACTACCGTGCACATATCATGAAGTTACTGTTGCTCAGTACTTAAATCATATTATTGTCACCATCGATCTGATCAATGACAAACTCTATAGGTTCATATTGAACTGATTTGAAAGTATAACACGCTGTTTTACTTCGTCCAACAGGCCCAACAAATCACTTCTTTTCACTGGTTTGTCCATCTATCTTTTTCAAAAAATGCCGCAAATTAAGTTCATTCAACTGTAATCAGGGCCGCCGCTACTAGCGACGGCGCCCGGTACCAATTTTAATGCCGGGCCCCCCATGCACCCCCTGCCTCCAATTGCATATTTTTATGCCGTCGTTTCAGCACATTTGCAATTGTAAAAAAAAAAAATTTTTTTGGATTTTTTTTTTTTTTTTTTTGTTACGAAAATATGCATCTGATTTTATTTTCACGTTATTTGTATCGCCAGATGATTTGAATATTTTTTTAACATGAAACGACAAGTTTGAAAACAGAAAAACACAATTTTTGACGTTTGGTCTGACAAACTTCAAAATTAATAGTTTGAAATTGCATTCACATGTAATATTGTATTGTTTAGTTGCTTATAACTGAATTTTTAAATTTCGATGTAAATTTAAATCGAAGTTTTCATAAAAAAAATATTTTTAAATACAGTATCTGGATACAGAAAAAGTTGGATAACTTTTCATGTCTGAGATAAGTGAGGCAACATGATATACTATGAGTTTCTAATAAGGTGAAATCCGATGGACCAAGTTAAAAAGTTAGAATTTCGATATAAAAAGTTTCGTAAGTAAAAATTACTTACGCAGAAAAATGGCGAAAGCATGCATAATATAAGTCGAAATATCATTGAATTAAGTGTGCGAATTTATTAAGACACATACATAATGCATTTGACTTGATAAATCAATAACCAGGAGGATTATTGACTTTCCAGAATAAATATAATCAAGAATTATATATGGATATAATCTTTCCGACATTTCAATTAACATTCAAATTAATTTACGTTTCCATCACTTTAACATCCAATGAGTATGTTTACTTGTTCACTAGCATATTTTCGCCCTAAGTACTTTTTTTGTCGCAAATTCGACTGAGTGCTTCATTCATTAGTGTTTGTACTAGCAATTGTTTCATATTGAGAATCGGCAATGGAAAGTGAGATTTTCTTTTGATGAAATTATTGACCCTATAACTGGAAAAACATGTTCATAACCTTACGGGCCCCCAAAGCTCCGGGCCCGGTACTAGAGGTCCAGTATCCCCCCCTAAACGGCGGCCCTGACTGTAATTGTCAAATATCCCATTGCAGAGGTTCACCAAGTTTTTCTTCCAGTTTCCATATTACACCTTTGTATTTTCCTGTCTTTGTAGTGCATCCATCAAAACCAAAGCAAACAATTTCCAACGCAAAGAAACAATTCACTGTTCCTGACTTGTCTAAGAAATGTAAATGTATGCTCTCATTGTTTGGAAGCAAGGGGAGCGCGGGTGGCACTCGAAGTGCAGCCACTTCCTCGTAGTGAGTCCTGGGTAATTGCAACGAGCTCGCGGACCCGTGAACTCATGCGAGGGGGGTCCGCAGTGCTATCCTGCTGAAACGTAAAAAATAATTGAAATTGAAGGGCAAGTAACAATATTTTAGTTCAAAATGAAAGCACATTTATACAGAATAAAAAAGTTCTTATTTACAAACAAGCAGGGTGCAGCAAACGTCCCGGAACCTTCGATTTCGGCACATATTTCCAATCCTGAAATAAAGTTTCGTACGGTATTGTATTGTGGTATGGATGGGGTATTATGTTTGACATTGTATTTCTAAAGTCCAAT
>JAXGGA010024933.1:0-11319 GCA_038373865.1 Uloborus plumipes | reverse complement strand
CTAGTACCGAGTGTAAGGACAGAGTGATGTCTTTATGGTGAGTTGTTCCATTTTAGTTTCTGAACCTCTTACGCAAGGTAGTGCCATATTCTTACCAGTAAATGCATGTTGTCTTTTTCTTTCTTTTAATATCATACTGAGGCAGAGATCAGTCTCAAATCTCGGGTAGTGGACATCCCTGATTGCTAGTGGGGGTTTCAGAGTCACCTGAAGCTCCTGCCGGACCTTGGGGGGCACTACCGCAGTGTACTTATCTTCGGTCTCGCATCGAATCCAGTAGCACCACTTGTGCCATGATTACTTTCTTTATCAGATACTATACGATCACTTCTTCGTAGGCCGTCAACGTGACACACATGCATCCGCACATACGTATATACGGACGTCACGAGAAAATTCGTCGTAATTAACTCGGGGGTGGTTGAAAAGGATTTTTCGGCTTCTTATATGTTGGTAGCCACATATGCACGTGCTGACAGGTCGAAAGAACTACTGAACCTTCATTCGAGGGTGAGCAAAATCAAAATTTAGACTAAAATTTGAGTGATTTTTTTTTTCGCGATTACAATACTTCCTTTATTACGTAAAAAGAAGTAAAAATAGCCTCAAATGATAAGAACATTATGAGCTTTGTAAAAAGCAGATTCTTTTTATGAATATCAATACTTTTTTACGAAAGAATTGGAATTTCAGAGACATCGATAATTTTATCTTCAACAAATAGAAAAATCCAGGAAGGTCCGAAAAAAAAAACTGATTTTAAAAAGAGAGATAAAGAGAGAGAGAGACAGATAGAGAGAGATAGTTTAAGCTTGAGATGCGACAGCGATGGAGAGACTATCTTAACCTATTCAAGACTGTTAATTAGTCTCATTTTGGAAGAACTACTATTATTCTACAATATTTTTTCTTCTAATTACTTTACAGTTATTCTTTTAAAGTAAGGTATAAAGATTTAATAATATTAAATATTTATTATGCGTATAAGAGTGTTGAGCATATAAGAGTGTGCGACCAACTTAAGCATTTTTTAAGGATGGATTATTTTTTCTGGAGCATTAAAAATATAATCCCATCAACTTGGAAAGGAGAGAACGAAGAAAAAATTTATTCAGAATAATGGTAAAATGCTCTCGTTAATTTATTTAATAATTCTGAAGAGTTTCCATGGTCACTCATTTCTGGACAATTCTAATGAATTTCCTAATAATAGCTGCATAAAAAAATCGGTACTTAAGTATTAACCCATTTATGCCCAGTTGCCTGAAAATGCGACGCTTGTTAGTTACTGCATACAAAAACCTGTAATGGGTATATCATTTTACTAAAGCTGTTTTTCACAAGTTAAATAGTCCTTCTTCTCCAAAAAAACCAGTTAGAGCCATTAGTTTGACATCAGAGTTTATTTATTGACTGCTATTTTCAGACAAATCAGTCAAGCAACGATCCAGCATGGGTTGCCGCAGAGAGTAAGTTTTTTTGCGAGCTTTGTTTCCATAAAACTAAACTATTTTAAAATGATTTGCTTAACATTGATCACAGATGCCTTTTGTAATGTTACTTTTCACAAGTAAAGTCAATCTCCCCAAAAACAACAGTGTTGTAAAAAAATCCCCCGCCTAGAAAACCTTAAATACTCAGCCTTAAAAAGTTATGATATCGAGTTTTCCCGCCAAGTTTGTGCCAAACTACAACTAACCTGTATGTATAGTTCTTTTAAATTGTTTTCAGTTTTGCCAGGCGGGAAGCTTTGTCTTGTGAGGTGGTTGCTTAATGAGTAAAAACTTCCCGCCTGGCAGGACTGAAAACAATTTAAAAGAACTATACATACATTTAAAAGAACTATAGTTGTAGTTTGGCACAAACTTGGCGGGAAAACTCGATATCATAACTTTTTAAGGCTGAGTATTTAAGGTTTTCTAGGCGGGGGATTTTTTTACAACACTGTTGTTTTTGGGGAGATATCACATGTTTTTGCATTAATATTATTTCTTTGCCTGTTTTTTTTTCTCTTCAAAATTTACTTTGCATGTTTTTTTTCCCTTCAACATTTTTCTTGGCAGTCCGACATCTGTGGTTTTCTTGGCAGCATGCATTTGGTGCAAAAGTTCAAGGATCTTCTTCAGTCTAGGATAAATTTGAAATCAATCACAATGTACCACCCGAACCGACGCAAAACAAAGCTAGTTGCTAACAATACTACGATTAAATTAAAAGTTAAAAAAAAAAAAAAAAAAAAAAAACCAACCCTTACTGCCGATCTCATATTAAAATGAACTAAATTGAAGATCCCTTTTAAAAGCCTTATGCAATAAAATCAATTACAAATATTTTATTTGTTAATAAATAGAAACTGGCAACAGATGAAATTATAAATCATTGAGTTTTCTTTCCTCGTGGCCCAACAATGAAAACATAAATGCTCAGATGTTGAACAGAGCTAGTAGATAGAAATCGGACCAATTTTAAGCATTAATAACTCCGGGGCCCTACTAAAAATGGTCCGTAGAAATCAATAAAAAAAAATTCTACGGGGAAATGGCCAACGGATATCAATAGAGCTAAATCAATAGAAATCTATTGATATCAATTGAACAAAATCTACGGATCTCTATTGATATCAGTAGAAATCTACTGATATCAATTGAACAAGATCTACGGATCTCTATTGATATCAGTAGAAATCTACTGATATCAATTGAACAAGATCTACGGATCTCTATTGATATCAGTAGAAATCTACTGATATCAATTGAACAAGATCTACGGGTCTCTATTGATATCCATAGATTCTACGGTTTTGTTCTATTGATATCACTAGAAGATTCTACAGATCTTTATTGATATCCATAGATCCTACAGATCCATAGATGGATTTTGTATTGATCTCTACTGATATCAATAGTCTCTACTGATTTAACAGTACTGATATCTGTAATCCATTTCCCCATATAATTAATTTTTATTGATCTCTACAGTTCATGTTTACTAGGGAGAATTACTTGAACAAGGTGGTATGTCATTGCACAAGTGGTGTGCAAAATATCCAGCAAACCAAAACTGATATAGTATAATAATAGTATTAATTAGCCATCACAGCATAAAAATTTATTACATATCAGGGCATAACACTGCATTAAAATTTCAAATTTTAATGAATATGCATCGAGACTCACTATGCTTGGAGATGTATGGAAAAGCCCCCAAAATGAAGATTCTTAGATTAAAGAAAAACTTACTTATGGAACTTCAAATGCTCCATATTTTACAATACACACAATGTACTATTTACACAAGAGGCCAATTTTTTTGCAACACAGCATCAAAAATACTATTTAATACTTCCTATGTCGATGACACATTATCCATCAATACTTTAGAAGAACCCCCCCCCCTTCCGATCTTAGTTTGTAAATAACATCTATCAAAGTTTGCCAATTTTCATGTTATTTGTTTAAATCAAAAGTTATTCAAATGTGTTTAATGTTTGGAATGAAATTAGTTTAATCTCACTACCTCATGCCAACTAAAAGAAAATAATGTACCTTAATGAAATATTTATCTGCTTAATTGAAGATCATAGCTACCGATGAACTGGATCTGTGCTAGGCTCTAAGTACTTATAGGTTGAGTACTGCATAATTTTATTCCTCGAGTATGTAAACATAAAATCTACCCATTTTGAATAGAATAGGAACCACTTTGCCATATTTGTATATATGTATATAATGTTTTATAGCTTGTTCATCTTGTACGAAGTATTTTTTGAAAGGGATCGGCCTGTACTCTGTCTGCATTATTGTTCGAATAACCTAACGCCGGAATAGAGCGGCTTTGCCTCCAATACTCCATTCTCTGTTGCCACAGTCTATAGTACTAGGGAGTCAAAATGGCCAGAAGGCCCAGGAGGAAATCGTCCACATGGCTCGTCCGCAAGAAAGTTCAGTAAAGACCGGTCGCACGGAGAAACTCCAACACGGCCGCCGCCTGACGACCAGAGCGAGATGAAAACCAGAAGATAGAACTAAAGGATAACGGGGTACAACGAAATTTTGCACGAAGTACATTTCGTTGGGTTTCATATTTCCGGCAGACCAGAAGGATATGATCCGTTGTTTCTGGAACATTGCAAGTCACACACATGGGTGAAGTTATGACTCTAATCTTGTGCAGGTTAGCGTTTGACATCTGAGTTCTTGTTCTAGCTCTCGCGAGAAGCACATCCTCCTTCCTGTTGCGGGTTATAGTCCTTGCCTTTTTATTCACCGATGCCAGGTGGCCATAGTTTTTGGTGTACTTAGTCTTATTCCAGGAGTCGTTCCATTCGATTTGATACTTGGTTTTGACATTATAAATAGTGTCCTCTGGGGATATCCAATGGAGGACCTTTAACACTGACAAACTGGATAGATGTTTGAATCTTGAAGCAGGTTTTTGCATAGACATGCAAGAGGTATTTTCGCAGAGATTGCCGGAAGTCTAGGCACCTCATAGGAGAGTAGCATCTTTCTGGTCACAGAAAAATTTCCCAGAGCGATTTGTTTAATGTAGTACATCTCAGCTTTCATTTTATGTCTCATCGACAATGGCATCAAGCAAGCCTCTTTCAGTAGAACCGGAATTGGTGTAAACCGCGGGAGCCCCAACGCTATTCTTACTGCCGTATGAAACATTGTTTCTATTTTTTTTTTTTTTTATCAGAGACGGAAGAGGCCATGAAGATCTGAGATCCGTAATCGATGATGCTAAAAATGCAACTTTCCACGATATTAAGCAGATGATGGGTTCTTGCCCTCCACTTTTTGGAACAATAACTTTCAAGATGTTACTGTACCAGAGCTGATTAAAAAGATGTCATCTGCGTACATAAGTAACTTTACTTTTTTTGAACCGATCTCGCACAGATCCTTGAATCCAAGTGCTTAATCAAAACAACGTGCGTAGTGATGACTCGTTGCCAATCGCGGGATAAGTAATTCCTGTTTGCATCCGTGGTTTAAGTCGATGGCGTCAAAGTAGCGCTTATATATGTTTAGTTATTGTTATCAGATCACCCATTTCAAACTTTAAAAATACTTTTCACAGCAAAAATACATTTTTAAAATTATTTAAAGCTTTTAAAGAGCAAAAAAAAAACTTGCAACCGCTTAACTGCGAAATTCACTGTTTACATCCGAAAGTATTTATATCATAAAAAGGGTGCAATCATTTTTTGTTGCCGTGAACCTTTTGACAACCTTTGTATATTTTGTCTAGTTTTATAACACCTAATGGAAATTAATTTTTTTTTCATATCATTGCCATCAGTGTTAAAGTGCGAAAATATTTCTCTGTGGGTTCCTTACTTTTTTTAATAGAAATTTTTAGAATACTACTTGGTGTTATTCATGTTCATGATTTATACTATCCATTATCTAGTTGAATTTTAAAAAAGCAATTTTTTGAAAAAACCCAACTGAGACTAACATCAATATATACTTTTCATTAATATTTATTTGATCTTGAGCAGACAACTTTTTGAAACTTGTGTTTTGCAATGCGATATTAAAAAAAGAAAAAGGAAAATGTTCTGATATTAAAACAAAAAAATGAATTGAATTGTGAGTTTTACTGTTTGTTTCTTTATATTTTTATTACCTCACATCAATCAGTTTTCTCCAACTTGCACATTAAAGTTAGTGTCTGAATGTAAAAATATAAATTGTTGACTACATCATTAAATGACGTTACAAAATCTCCCTTCTCCAAAATCGTCCAGAATATTAGCAAGAAAGACCAATCTTTTTCTATATGACGTCACGTTACAATCGTTTTCTGACTTTCATGCACTCTAGATGAAATCGTGCGAACAAAATACAGTCGACGCTCGATATAACAACCGTCTCCGTCCTACAGAAAACGGTCTTTATAACGAATGGTCGCTATAAGAGGTAGAACATAGAGTATATTGGGATACAGTTGGGGGTTTTCTCACCGGTCGTTATATTAGGATGGTCTTTATAACGCAAGGTCGTTATAACAAGCGTCGACTGTAGTTCCAAATAATTTCGATAACTGTCTTTTAATGGAGAATTAGGGCCGTGGTGGCCCGACCGGTAAGGCATCGGACTCGTGTCTGAAAGGACCCGGGTTTGATCCCAGCCGATCAAAGATCCACCGTCTTGATTAATGATGACTGGGAGGCGTTAAAAATGTCGTGGTCACAAAGTCCTCCAAGTGAAACGGTACCTCTGGGGGTGCTAGGGCCTATGGTTTGCTCGACCCTAGGTTCTGGTTCAAAATTAAGAACAGAGCGCTCTTCAGGGCCCTATCCCGGTTAAACCACTAAGCTGGTAGGTACGGGGGACCCTGGAGGGTGAAATGAAATGAAATGAAATGGAGAATTATATTTTGGAGAACTTCATGAATTTTACGTTCTTTAGCTAAGATTGTGTTGTATTTCAGCAGAATAAAATTGCCCCTCAATTGTCGGAACAAAACTTAGTTTAAAACTCATTTTGAGACTCCTGCCCTCGGACTACTTTGAAATAAATGGTTGAACCATAGCGGTCTGTGATGATTTGAAATAAAATTATTGATTTTTTTCAAACTTAAAAGGAAGAAAAAATGACTGGCATAATCCATGAATCTGTAATATCATATATTTTAAAAAGTCAGAAATTTTATCAGTTAATTTCAGTCAAAATCAATTATTTAAAAATTTTATTTATCTTTATTTATATAGTTTAAACTCTTTTGCTTTTTTAAAATTATCATTAATAACCTTCCTATAGCTCACTAATTATACCGAGACTTACTTAAGTTTAAACTCAATGATTTCCTTTCTACAGATATCAATTGGAATTAGTATACTACCTATCGGATTTCTATTTATGTCAATTAAAGATTTATGAATATCCTTTGGTACCAGTATCCTATTGATCGGATTTCTATTGATGTCTGTAAAGCTTTAAGTGATATCCATTGGGATGCTTTCCTACTGACCAAATTTATATTGATGTCTATAGGCCTTTATTGATACCCATTGAGGATATGATCACTAGGCTACAGACATCAATAGCTTCTATTGATATCAATAGAGACATCCGTAGAAATCTATTGATATCAATTGAGGATATTATCAATAGGCTACAGATATCAATAGCTCTATTGATATCAATAGAGACATCCGTAGAAATCTATTGATATCCATTGAGGATATGATCAATAGGCTACAGATATCAATAGCTCTATTGATATCAATAGAGACATCCGTAGAAATCTATTGATATCCATTGAGGATATGATCAATAGGCTACAGATATCAATAGCTCTATTGATATCAATAGAGACATCCGTAGAAATCAGTTCATATCAATAGAACTGAACTGATATCAATAGATTTTTCTATTGATTTCTACGGGTCATTTTTAGTAGGGGGTGCGATGACCCCGGGGGTTAAATTTTGGGAAAATGTCCTCAATGTCTCATCGAGAATATTCATACCAAAAATCAACACTAAAGACCCCCGGGGAGAAAAGATACGGAAAATAAAAACGAGGGGGGAGGGGGTGGGGGGTCGAAAACCCCCCTATGCCGAGCTTTGGGACAAAATAAATGTGGGTGCAAAAGCAGAGCTCAATCCGAGTTACCGTTTAGTCTGGACCCCTGTCAAACAATTTTTAAAAAGTGCGAAAAATACCGATTTTATAACATATATCACCCCTCCCCCTGAGGGTCCTGGATGTTTTGCTTTAGTATGTACCGTCAGGGGCCGCTGGAGATTGAGTATACCAAAAATGAACTCTAAGGATCTTTATGGGGCTGAGATACAGAGGGGTGAAAACCCCGGTTTGGTTACTCGCGTAAACAGTCCTAGTCGCTCTTTTACATTTTTATTGGCGATGGAAATTTCTTGGCGGCTTGTATTTGGTTTTTCTTGGCGGGGCGGGACGTTCCCGCGTCCCGTGATTATGGTCATATTTTGCTCACATATCTGCAAAATATCCCATAAACAGGACGTTAAATCACTTAATTAATATGGCAACGGCGAATTATTTCAAGCCTAAAATGTATGTAAACAAGTAAGAGTTTTAAACAGATAAAAATTGAAAAAAAAAAATTGTTAAAAAAACTTGGGCATAAATGGGTTAACTCAACCGCAACAACAGATTTGTGGTTAAAACAGATTTGGAGGTTTTTTCAGCCATTTTTTTTTCTTTTTGGCGGTTTTAAATTACTGCATGCGCGTGTGAACAACAACCGCCAACTAAACCGCCAAATTTGTTTTAACCTCCAAATCTGTAGCTGCTGTGGAGTTAATACGTAAGTACCAAAAAATCTATATTAAAATTAAATTTATAAATCAAAGACAAATAATAAAGGTTCAGGACCAAGAGTTTTGGGCATCATTAATCTATGTTTCACGCATTACTATAATTTTCTGACTATGTATATTTTTTTATTGCTGGTTACAGGAAATGTGTTAAAACCGGCAAAATCCCGGATCGTTTACCCAGAAATAATTTGTAACGTTCTGAAATTTTTTACAGTGCAGAGTGCAGCATGTATTGGTTGAACGGATACATAAATGGTACATCAAATATAGTTGGGAGGTGGAATTCATAACCAGGTGTTTTTGGCAAACTTCCCCATGATAGATAAACTAGTTAAAACCAAGTAATTTAGCTTGCAAAAGTTTTAAACAATAATAATTTACCTTTTAATTACCTTGCAACATTGGAAATTTTTAAAAATGATATTGAAAAAAATAGAAGTTTCTACAAATATTTATTTATAATTTTTTCGATCATTTTTTTATCCTTATTATTAGAGGATTTATGCAAAAATGTGCATTAAAATTGCGAAAGACTAATAATTAATGGTTTATTAATTGATTCGATTATATAATAGTGCATTGTCATCGGGTTTGTGGTTACATAGAAAATTTCAAAAAAATTTGAACACGAAAGTGGGCGAAAATTGAGTTGTATGATTCCACCCGAACAGACGAGCACCAAACAAAGTTAGTAAAAGCATGTTAAAAGAAAATTAACTTTTCCCCCAAGTGTCATCTTCAAACAACGCCTACGCCATTGCTCAGAAACGCGGGGAATTCTCAAATATTTTCTTTAAGCTTCTTTGTCTAAACTCATCAAAAGGTTAGTTAAAAAAAAAAAAAAAAAAAAAAAAAAAAAAAAAAAAAAAAAAACCGCAAAAGGGGGAATGGAGTTTGTTTCATGTTTCCTCTTTTATCTTCAAAAGACTCTACATATTTTTTAAAGATGTCTTTTCTTGATAGGTTTTCTTCATTTTCAACGTAAAGTAAATTTACTAGCTTTACGTATGAAGGCTAAATACATTAAGATATTTAAAATAATTTTCAACATTTACTTTTAATATTATGCTATTTATTTTTATGCTCTTAAAAATCTTTTGCAAAACCTTTTTGACGAATAATGAAGTTTGTATCAAAGTTGTTTTAAAAATACAAACATATTGATGAATGGGTATCTCTAAATAAAAATAATTAGTTTTTAATGCGGTTTATTTTTTCCCTTTTCACTTGTTATATTTCTACAATTTATACGGTTCAAAATTTGAAATATCTCCAGAAATTCTAATTATTATATAACTGAAAAAAACAAAACAAGAGATATTCTCCTGCATGTTTTCCACGTGCTCATAAATTTGCAATTCACTTTATTAAAAAAAAAATGTTTGCTTTAACTGTTGCCCTTAGGAAAAACGCGCAAATAAGCTCTCAATAGATTCCAGTCACTGTGCTACTGTTGTGAATTTGAGTTTGTTTGTTGAAGTAATTTATATGTATAGTAGGCTGCAGTATAACTTTTGCTGCTCATTATTGACGCACATTTATTTTCAAGTTATGAGAAAAAAAGAAGAGCATTAAAAATTCACAAAATATTTTCTCTTGATTTTCATGCAAATTGAAAAAAGATGTGTTGCACTATTGTTGCTTCTAATTATTTCTTTTGAGGGAGAAATGACATTCTGTAAATAATTGTGTCGAAATTTTCGACTTTGTAAATAATTATGACATGCATTTTTCATTATATTTTGTCCCTTCGGTATCAGTTTTGAGCTCACATTTGAATGAACAAAAGCAACGCATTTCAGTTAAAATTTTGAATATCATATTCTTCAATATTTTAGAGAACAAATAAACTGCTTACCTTTTTGCAATAATAAGTTAAAAATAAAACAACAATGATAGTTCAGATATCAGTTATAGTTTCAGACGCTTATTTTGTGGTTACAAATATATTTTCCAATGCAAAAAAATGAGCTTGCGAAAGAAAAAAAAATACGATAAATGAAAAAAAAAAGCTAACATGTAAGTATGTAAAGAAAGTTGGGCTTCAGAGAAAAAATGTTTGTAGGCTCAATATTGTTTAAAAATTAGTTACATTTATGTGATAAAAATGGATAAGTATGATCGCAAGAATCCCATTTGACTTGAATAATCCACAGTAGAATGCACACGTCCTGTGGTTATGGAACTTATGACTGCCTACGTTGAAATGACCGATTTCGTCAAAAAATTTGATTTTTTTTTAAATTACATATTTGAAAAGAACTGACTTCTAGGATTCCAAAAATGTCTTACTTTTACTTTTCTGATAATTAGAAAAAAAGCTACAGCTAATTAAAAAAACTGGAAGTGAGATTCCGAAGCACCGGAAGTCAGCTGAAAACGTCAAAATGAATGTAAACAATGTAAATTTAGGCAGGGATTCAAGTGAAACAGCACTGCGATCGCTTCGAATTGCAATCGCTACTGGAAGTGAATTACATTATCATCAACTTAAATTGGCATGACGTCACTACGGGTGGAGCCAATAAGAGCTCACAAGCACTCAGCGATCTCCTCTTATTCGCCAAGTAGGCTGTGACGTTTTATCTAGCTCGTTTTTCATAGGCAAACGTCACGCTGACGTCACGATGTTTTTATCAAGAAACGTTCTAATGTAATTCATTTCCAGTAGCGATTGTAATTTGCGATTGCCTGTTTCACTTGAATCCCTGCCTTAGGCTGTGTTTTTCATTTTTCTTGATATAAATGGCTATAAAATAACATTAATATCAAAAGATTACATGTTGCCAATCATTTATTTTTAGTTTTTGAAAGAAATTTGTACAGAGTGGCAACAAATTTTGCTGTTTACGTTTTGGTTTACCAATTTCGTTTACTGCTTTTTATATCTGCTTTTAATTTCTTTTACACTGCACTCTTGCTCTGTTTTGTGTAATTATTTTAGTATTTTTATTTAGCTTTTATTGTTTTATTATGGCAAAAGCTAGATCCTGTAGAAGGAA
>JAXGGA010024932.1:0-11321 GCA_038373865.1 Uloborus plumipes | reverse complement strand
ATTGAAATTTCGCGTTCCGCGCATAAGTGGGGCGCAGCTGGCGTCACTCAGAACATGCAAATAAGGCTTGTTTTTAAAGCGTGTTGTGAAGCTCGTGTGTATTATTTTTCCGCAAAATTTGATGAATTGCATTCATGCTAGATAGGAATGCCTTTAAGAAGACGAAGAAAGCCATTATCAACAGCTCACCGAATTTAAACGAGGTCGTACAATTTGGCTACGAGAAGGAGGATTTTCATTTCGCGATATTGCAGAAAGACTTGGGTGGGAATGTTTCCACCATGCATGATTATTGGAAGCTATGGGCAAGGGATGGTACTACCTCAAGAAGATCGAGTTCCGAGCTGCCACGTGGCACGACTAAGAAGGAAGATCGCCGAATCTAGCGTACGGTTGTGGCGCATCGTACTGCATCTGCGGTTGAAATTCGAGCTGCAGTTGGTACCGTCGTGACCCAATAGTCTGTGGAGTTAGCGACAAAAACAGCCGAAATATTTCACTTCCGGATACCAGTGTGAAATTTGGTACAGAGCTTAGGTACATATATAAGAACAAAAAACCGCCGGGAGACACTTGATCAGGGTTCATGAACTCCCGTGATGACGTCATTAAGATGGCCGCTTTTACAGGTAAATACGTTCGTTTAATTGCTTAAACTCCATCATAGATTAAAATATTGCAAAACTCAAATGTATCATCTGAAAGCTCTATAAAAGAGCTATTTAGAAATTTTTAATTTTTCTTTCTGAGGTCAAGGGCCCTCCTGTAATGACGTCATCAAAATGGCCACTTTTACAGGTAAATACGTTTCTTTAACTTCCCCTAAAACTCCATCATAGATTTAAATATTTCAAAACTCAACTATATCACCTGAAAGCGCTTTAAAAGATCTATTTAGAAAGATTTAATTTTTCTTTCTGAGGTCAAGGGCTCACCTGTGATGACGTCATCAAAATGGCAGCTTTTACAAGTAAATACGTTTGTTTAACTGCTTAAAACTCCATCATAGATTCAAATATTGCAAAACTCAAATATATCATCTGAAAGCTCTTTAAAAGAGCTATTTAGAAAGATTTAATTTTTCTTTCTGAGGTCAAGGTCCCACCTGTACTGACATCATCAAAATGGCCGCTTTTACAGGTAAATACGTTTGTTTAACTCCCCCTAAAACTCCAACATAGATTCAAATATTGCAAAACTCAAATATATCATCTAAAAGCTCTTTAAAAGAGCTATCTAGAAAGATTTAATTTTTCTTTCTAAGGTCAAGGGCCCACCTGTGATGACGTCATTTGAGGCCATTTTAATGACTTCATTACAGGTGGGACCTTGACCTCAGAAAGAAAAATTAAATCTTTATAAATTGCTCTTTTAAAGAGCTTTCAGATGATATATTTGAGTTTTGCAACATTTGAATCTATGATGGAGTTTTAGGGGGAGTTAAACAAACGTATTTACCTGTAAAAGCAGCCATTTTGATGACGTCATCACAGGTGGGCCCTTGACCTTAGAAAGAAAAATTAAATCTTTCTAGATAGCTCTTTTAAGGGGGTCTGGGACACAAAAATCGTCAACTTTTGCATTTTTTTTTTTTATTATTTCAAAAAAAAATCTGTTTTCTTCTCTTTAAAATGAGGTCTGAATCTTGTTCCTATCTTAGTTAGAACGGAAGATATGATAATTTAATGTAGCCGTCAGGCAACTGTTGCCACAGCAATAACTTCCCTTAAAATGCGTTTTTCGCCATGATGCAATTTTTCCGGATTTTTTGAATTCAAGTTCTTATAACTCAAGAACTAATAAAGATAACGTTCCGAAATTTGGAGAACATCTTTTTCAAACAGTTTACTTGAACTTGTATTCGGCAAATTTCAAAAAAAAATTTTGTTCAAAAAATATGATTTTTGAAAAAAAAAGTACCTTCGAATTTTTCGAAATTTTTACTCAAATATTTTTAATTTTTTTTCAAATTATTATTATTAAAATTGCCGAATACAAATTAAAGCTTATATATTTGTGTTCACATTGAAGGAAAAAAAATGAAAATTGTTCAAGAATATTTTAAGTTTTTGCGATTTAAAGCGACCCCCCTTTTCTGAAAAAAATTTAAATTAAAAAATTGAAAAAAGTTTTTTTTTGTCATGTATGTGATGATTTTGCTTATTAAACAGATGGTGAATTAGTGTAAAAAATTTAAAAATTCTAAACTGTTTAATAAATTTTTTTTCAAGATGTGTCCCAGACCCCCTTAAAGAACTTTCAGATGATATAGTTGAGTTTTGCAATATTTGAATCTATGATGGAGTTTCAGGGGGAGTTAAACAAACGTATTTACCTGTAAAAGCGGCCATTTTGATGATGTCATCACAGGTGGGCCCTTGACCTCAGAAAGAAAAATTAAATCTTTCTAAATAGATCTTTTAAAGCGCTTTCAGATGATATAGTTGAGTTTTGAAATATTTAAATCTATGATGGAGTTTTAAGCAGTTAAACAAACGTATTTACCTACAAAAGCGGTCATTTTGATGACGTCATCACAGGTGGGCCCTTGACCTTAAAAAGAAAAATTTAATTTTTCTAGATAGCTCTTTGAAAGAGCTTTCAGATGATATATTTGAGTTTTGCAATATTTAAATCTATGATGGAGTTCTAGGGGAAGTTAAACAAACGTATTTACCTGTAAAAGCGGCCATTTTGATGACGTCATCATAGGTGGGCCCTTTACCTTAAAAAGAAAAAATAAATCTTTCTAAATAGCTCTTTTAAAGAGCTTTCAGATGATGTATTTGAGTTTTGCAATATTTGAATCTATGATGGAGTTTTAAGCAGTTAAACGAACGTATTTACCTGCAAAAGCGGCCATTTTGATGACGTCATCACAGGTGAACCCTTGACCTCAGAAAGAAAAATTGTATCTTTATAAATAGGTCTTTTAAAGCGCTTTCAGATGATATAGTTGAGTTTTGAAATATTTAAACATATGATGAAATTTTAAGGGGAATTAAACAAACGTATTTACCTGTAAAAGCGGCCATTTTGATGACGTCATTACAGGTGGGCCTTTGACCTCAGAAAGCAAAATTAATTTTTTTTAAATAGCTCTTTTAAAGAGCTTTCAGATGATATGTTTCAGTTTTGCAATATTTGAATCTATGATGGAGTTTTAAGCAGTTAAACAAACGTAGTTACCTGTAAAAGCGGCCATTTTGATGACGTCATCACAAGTGGGCCCTTGACCTTAGAAAGAAAAAGTAAATATTTCTAAATAGCTCTTTTAAAGAGCTTTCAGATGATGTATTTGAGTTTTGCAATATTTGAATCTATGATGGAGTTTTAAGCAGTTAAACGAACGTATTTACCTGCAAAAGCGGCCATTTTGATGACGTCATCACAGGTGAACCCTTGACCTCAGAAAGAAAAATTATATCTTTATAAATAGATCTTTTAAAGCGCTTTCAGATGATATAGTTGAGTTTTGAAATATTTAAATATATGATGGAATTTTAAGGGGAGTTAAACAAACGTATTTACCTGTAAAAGCGGCCATTTTGATGACGTCATTACAGGTGGGCCCTTGACCTCAGAAAGAAAAAATAATTTTTTTTAAATAGCTCTTTTATAGAGCTTTCAGATGATATATTTGAGTTTCGCAATATTTGAATCTATGATGGAGTTTTAAGCAGTTAAACAAACGTAGTTACCTGTAAAAGCGGCCATTTTGATGACGTCATCACAGGTGGACCCTTGACCTTAGAAAGAAAAATTATATCTTTTTAAATTGCTCTTTTAAATAGCTTTCAGATGATATATTTGAGTTTTGCAATGTTTGAATCTATGATCGAGTTTTAGGGGGAGTTAAACAAACGTAGTTACCTGTAAAAGCGGCCATTTTGATGACGTCATCACAGGTGGGCCCTTGACCTTAGAAAGAAAAATTAAATCTTTCTAAATAGCTCTTTTAAAGAGTTTTCAGATGATATATTTGATTTTTGCAATATTTTAATCTATGATGGAGTTTTAAGCAGTTAAACGAACGTATTTACCTGTAAAAGCGGCCATTTTGATGACGTCATCACGAAATGACCTTGACCTCCGATCAAGTGTCTCCCGGCGTTTTTTTGTCCTCCTATGTGAATTTAAGCCCCACATAAAATTTCAGACTGGTATCCGGAAGTGAAATATGTTTGCACTAACTCCACGGACTACAAGGAACGGTAAGAAACTGTTTACTTCAATTACAGCTCCGAGCCAGGCAGCCTGCAGCCGGTATTTCATTGACTGCAAACCATTGCCTTTTCCGACGGCAGTGGTGCCACGACAGAGCTCACTGGAGGTCGGAGTGGAGATCTGTTGTAATTTTTGATGAAAACAGATTCTGCCTTAGTGCCAGTGGTGGCTGTATATTGGTCAGAAGGAGGCCAGGGGACCGCCTGCATCCAAGCGGTCTACGGCCTAGACCCACGAGACCCACACCTGGAGTTATGGTCTCTGGAGCAATTTCCTACGACAGCAGGGGTATTCTTGTGGTTATCCCAAACTCACTGACTGAAAATTTGTCATCAGTCTGGTAATTTAACTAGTAGTACAGCCTTTCATGAGTAGCATTCGAGGGGGCGTTTTCCAACAGGATAACGCTCGCCCTCACATCGCTGCTGTAACGCAATGTACTCTACAGAGTGCTGACATGTTACCATGACCTGCAAAATCACCAGGTATGTCTCCAATTGATAACGTGTGGGATATCATTGGACGGCACCTCGAGCATCATCCACTGTCAGCAATGACGGTCCTAGTATTGACACAACAAGTGCAACAAGCATGGAACTCCATGCTACAAAGTGACATTCGGCACCTGTATGACATAATGCATGCACGCTTGCAGGATTGCCTTCAAAATTCTGGAGGTTACACCCTCTACTAAATTAACATAATTTCACTTTGCACATCATTTTCTTGAGCTTAAATTAGCCAGTGATCTTGTACATTTAATCAATTAAACATGTTAACTAGACAATTGCATTACCAGAATTTCATTACTCTACAGAAATTTTTTCTTGGTGTTGGGGTTTTTTTTTTCCGCCAGTGTATTTCTAAAATTAAAATTCTGAAAGGAAAAAAAAGGGGATGGAGGCAGTGGTATTATTAAAAATAGTAATCATGATCAATAATCGGCAATCGGCCTAGTTGTGTATCAGTGCATCCCTAGTGACTGCTTTTGGCGCTATTTTTAACTGCAACAGTTGGAATCCCATGGACTGATGCAAGCCTATAAATAATGTGGCAATGTTTCGTCACTCGATAGAGAGGTCTAAACACCTCAACTTATTTAATAACCACCGTATATAACGCAGTATAGTGATTCGGCCGAGGCCTGGTGAGTACCTAGGGCGGAGCCCTCTACCTCACCGGTCGATCGTGATTGGAAGATTTCCCCCGAAGGGGACTAGCTTTTGATTGGGCGGCAAGCTAAGCTGTTTTTGGAGTCCTTGGCATGTTTAAAATTTAAGAAATTAAAAAGGGGATAAAGGGGGAGTACGGGGTTTTCATGGCACTGTTAGAAAAAAGGAAATAGATTAGTCCAGGTCAAAAAAAATCTGGACAAGGACAGTTAATTTTTCAATTTTACTTGGGGCATGTTTAATTGTCGAGAGGACAGTTTTAAATTTATGTATCAGTTGTTTAATGTTAAGGATATCATTGAGCTCTTTGAATAGTGCAATTAAGTCTGGGATATTGAACGCCTCCATAAGAGGTGTACCACCGTATAGTATACATGTATCAGCAAAAATATTGAAACACTTTCAAAGACTCGTATTTATTAGGATTTCTCAATAAATAAGGGACCAATTGTTCTGTAACTTTTTCGCATAAACTATGAGCTCTAGTTGACATTTCCAAAATGAAACTAAATTACACAGAATTTATTGGACTAAAAGAATGGGAATAGAGGAACAAAAGCGCTTTTTGATCATCCTTCATCATAAATAGCTGAGAATAAGTTGTAAAGTTAAGAAATTAGTTTACATAGTTTCGTGAGAATATTACTTATATTTTCGAAGAGATGAACATTTCCTGCAAAAATGAGAACTTTGTTTGGTAGGTTTTTGTCTCATAATATGCAGATTTTTCAGATAAACCTTAAAAAACTTTCGAAAACTTGACAACATACAAGAGAAACGTAATATTTGAATTTAAAATAAAACTATAAAACATTTAATGAGTATATGAACCATCTAAAGCAATTAATTTTTCACTGCGCACGTGCAAAAGATAGCGATTTATAAACTTTATAATTAGTAACTCATGTCAATGTGGCTACTCATGAAAAGTTATTTTGGTTATCTCAGAAATTTAGCAAAACATCAGTGATCTAATGAGACGAAATTCAATTATTTTCGGATAGATGACGAATCTTAAGGGATCAATCGCAAAATGGCTATGAGCTAATATTTAGAAAAGTGCCAATTTGAGTCCCAAGTGAATTTTCACTAGTATTTCAACAACTAGTCAAAAAAATAATTTTCCCCAGAAAGAAGATAAGGTTCTGCTTTCATTTAATCTAATAACATCAGAAAAAATAATTTTTTTCTTCAGATAATATTGTTTTTATACATCAAAAATCAGATCGGTAACGTGTCCCCAGTAGCAAAGCTTAGCATGCAAACAGGTCATGCGCACTTTCTAACTTCCCAAAAAACGCACCTGCACAAAAAACGATTCTATTTTTACCCCTTTGTTAATATTTCACTTCATTTTTGTTTTAATCGATTTCTGATTTTCTAGCTGATGCGAAATAAGCGTGTCCCAAGTTCCGCCGTCAGAGTGGTAACAATAACTTTCGATCTATGTTTAGGCTCCCAAAATAATTTCCTGCACCTATACCACGTGATACTGAGTACCTGGTGGAATATTTTATCGAATCGTAATTAAAAATTTGCATTTCTGCATCTAAAGTTGTAGGTAAGATTTTTTAAAGTGATTTTAAAAAATGTGTGTCATTTGAGTCATCAGATCGGTAACACGCTCTAAAATGCGCAGTTTTTATTATTTTAAAAATTATTTTATATATAAGTATAGTCCTTTTTGACAAGCAAAAAAACCACGTGTTTGATTTTGGTTTAGTGCAATCGACTCGGAAATAAAAACAAAACTTTGTCAGTTTGTCAGATCGGTAACAGTCAGAGCGGTAACATTAAACAACAGCGAATATGTTACAGAACTAACTCACACGTTTCAGAATTATAAAAAGGAAAAATCATAGGTTTTAGCCATATATATTGAATATTTTTGTTCTTAAAAAATGAAAAGCAATGAGTTTTAGTACAATTGCTTCATTTGTGGTTTGTATGACCTAACAATAGAAGTTAGTAAAATAAGAAAAATTGATGCTGCAGAAATTAAGTTAATTAATTATTATTATTTTATTTATTTATTTATTATTATTTTTTTTGGTGCTTCAATTTCTCATAACTTCGCTAAATAACTAGATAATAACTAGCATGCTAAATTTAAATTTCTGATCAAGAAATTAAATTTCCTGCAACTAATTAAAGAAAAGCAAGCAGCAGAGTTGTGTGTTGAAAAAGTTGAATTTGTGCGTTGTTTTAAAATAAAACAAATGTTTTATTAGCTTGAATTTGGTAATCTCATACTTTATTTTATCTAAAAATCTTATCGCTCATTTTTATTTCCAAGAAGCTTTTTTATAATGAAATTTAATTTTTTAGCTTAATATATATATTTTAATATAGTTATCTTAATTCTATGTTAAAAATACAAGGAAATGATATCCTATTTAGAGATGTTAACTAAGACTGAAGGCATAAACTCAAATATGTAGCTTATATTAACATCAGATCTGTAACATTCATCAGATCTGTAACGGCTTAAAAGTGAGTAATCTAAGGAGGGGGTAAATAGCTTCCTTGACCTCCCCCCTTTTATTTTCTTGCATTTAGACCCAATTTAGACTTAAAATCCAATATTAGTTTTTTTCTGCAAAAAATTTTTTTTTTCAGAAAACTCCAAGTTCAAATTGGCACTTTTCTAAATATTGGCTCCTATATGTGCTTTCAATCTTTGATCTTTTCTAAGGAGTGATTCGGGATAAAAACAGATTATTTGTGAACAACCGCTAATGATTCATCGCGTTTCAGAGAATCATTAAAATACAGTTCATTTGATAGCTAAATTCTATCTAAATTTTTACGATATTCAACTGGACTTGTTTCTGAGTTACCGCATCTAAACGGGTACAAAAAATTTCAAGATACAAATAGCTGTTGTTCACGTATACGCAGTGAAACATTGAGAAACATCAAATACTGTATAAGCTAATACACAAGGATTGAAAATATGTCCTTAAGAACCAAAATTGCTGTTAGAGTTTGCCTCTTTTCGTTGCGCACCTATATATATATTTTTTTTATATATAATTTGAGAGAAAATTGATGTGTTGTCGATTAACAGTAGCAGCAAACTGTGGAAATAATCTGGCCATAAAGAATATTTATTTAGATACACTCTGTAAATACTAAACATATGACGTCGTGAGCAAGTTCTAATTTTTTATAATGCAGTTTGAAGATTTCGGTGACTTCAATGCGGTACTGTACAGGCAGAGCCTAATAAAAATATTTTATTGGGTTTAAAATACAAATAGGTCTGTACTTGCACACAATCTTTTGCAGATTATGAAAACGTGAGGTTATTTGGCTTTGTAAGTGCAGTCTTGATAATTAGTCAATTTTGTTTCCAGAATGACAAAACTTAATTTCTGAACTCCTCATGCTCCTCTTACGTACCTAAAAAAATGGCAACGAAAAACATAAAATGTACATTTAAGGAGAATTTCTTTGTGTGATTGAGAAGTTTCGTATCGTTTCGAACCGCTGCTCCAATTCGTTTTATTTCACGGAACTACAAAAAATAAGAAAAAAAAAATACTCTAGAAAGCTTTGAGAGTACTTATCGCTCATTAACCACCGTTTGAAAATCTTGTGATTGCTCAAAAGGTATCTAATTTTTTGATTTCAAATCTTGCCGTAAAAATGGGACTTAAGTGGGAGTATAACACATGTTTTCTACTTTTTCTTAAAAAATGTCATTCCTATCTCAATTTCATTTAAATGATAAAAAACATGTGCAAAAAGTTTTGCGATAAACATTCAAAATTTTCTTTATATATTGAAAATTATGCTCCTTCTTTCTGCTCACTTAATAAGTTCTTTCATTATGGCGAGAATTATGTTCATTCTTTTGCTGTCCGGTAAGGATTTATTTCTAGCTTAACATAATGTCAGTAAACTTTCTTATATATTATTTAAATCTTCTGACAATATATAGAAGCACAAAATGCTTTTTTGATTAATTCTTTTTTGCTATTCAATTTAAGTAAAAAATTCTTTAGTACCTTTTATGGAAACTGATTTTGGTCGCAAGTCTTAACTAAATGTAACAATTGAAAAAACTGAGAACATATTTAAACTAAAGGTAAGAGCTTTTTTAAATATTGTTACCCCCATATTACGGCAATCCCGGTTTTTAATCTTTTAATACTATTTTCTCTGATGGTAAGAGCCAGCAGGAAATTTGTTCTAAGTGCCCGCTATAACTGGATACCCTAACTAAATCAGTGCATGCTAGTATTACATTCTACTACACGCTCTTAAAGAATAAAACATTTGTAACACAATAAATTGTAAAATTCTGCATATTGTCTCGTGTAGTTCTCTAATTTTACCCGACTATAATTTAATTGGAGCTTTTTAAAAATTTAAGTCCATTAAAGTGCTATTTTGTACGTATAGCAATTTGGTAAATTTTTGTAAGAACAAATTAGTATAATGAAAAATTTAACTAAAGATCGTGTTTTTTTATATATTGAACAGATCCATTTTCTGTTTGTATGACAGTGCGAAATTTTATTTAGAAATATATTTTTCATATCAGTAATAAAATTTTTAAAAAAGAAGTTATTTATATTTTGCACAGCATTATGACAATGAAGTATTAATTAAAAAGCAGGTGTCCTCCCAACAAGTGTTTAAGATCACACTATGAGACCAAACTGTCCAATTAAAGAGAATACTTGTGGTTTCACAGTAAGTTGTAGCTACAGTAAAGTCTCGAAAACCGGACACTCGATAATCCGGCAAAAAGCACAAAACCAAGTCACGTTCTGGCATTGTGAAAAAAAACTACAACTTTCTGTGCATTTTATCTATGACCCGGCATTCAGACACTTGGCCATTTTCGATTTGAGTCGAGTTTTCGTGACTCTACTGTTATACCTCAAAACCAGTTTCTATGAACAGTGAATAAATAATGCATGAATAAAATTGAAAATTAATCAGGCTTTAAGGAATTGTCATTTTATATTTACATTTTGCTGTTTAAAATACCAGTGTGTAATTTTAATTGCATTTTCAGTTCTTGGATGTGCACTTGCTTCTCCAACTTGTACTGATGAAGAAGCTAACAAATGCCTGGTAGATGGAGATGATTTTAATTTCATGCTCCTTGAACAAACCTTCCCAGAAGATGAAGGGCAACTCACGCGATTTTGCTCGTAAGTATATTCTAACTAATTTTGAAGTGCTATGATGATTTAGAATCATATCGATGTGGCAAAAGTAGCGGGATAGCAATATGCAAATATACATTTGGCAATATCATCACGTACAACATACACAAATAGTTCATTGCTAGGTTTTTTTTACTTATGCTTAAGGAGCTCTTTTACCAATTTTTAAAGTCTGTTTATTGTGGCACGGTAGAAATTAATAGGCTTTGAACCCAGAGTTTGAGTTTGAAGCATGGTGTATTCCAGTTCAAGGTTCCTTGAAGAGAACAACATTCTGAGATTCTCAGAGTGTCAGAAATACTTACGTAACATACGTAAGAGGTGTCTATCAGAACTGGGTGGAAAAATCATGCTTTAATGGCCTGTGAAAGCAGAATACCCCTGAAGGACATGCAAAATCCGCACTACACTCTCTATATTGCTTCTATAGAGCACTTGACCATAACGGTTGGACAATAGTCAGTTAAAAACCATTGGCTTGGTCAGTGGAGGCACGATATTAGTTGATAAGAGATGATGGTGAGTTGATATTAATTGATAAGAGAGATGGTGAGATTTGAGTGCGACACAGAGTTCACGAAGCCATGAATGCAAATTTGTCAACAAGGGACTGTGATATATAGTGTTGACTCCACTCCATTAAAATGTGGGTAGCTTTAATGTCGCATGGACTAGAGCTTGAGGTACAACTGAGAGTGTTGCCTGCCTGAAAATGGTTATTTCAGATTTCTTCAGC
>JAXGGA010024931.1:0-11323 GCA_038373865.1 Uloborus plumipes | reverse complement strand
ATTTAACTAAGATCATCGAAAGACTTTTCAAAAAAAAAAAAAAGTACAATTTTAGAGAAATTATTTCCTTTTCTACATTGGGATCTGGGAGAATTAAAATATTTGAAACTAAAACTTTGAAAGAAAATAAATTGAAATTCTGAAAATTCTTAAAATTGACAATGAATGACAAAATACTTCCTAAGGTTCATCCGAGGTGCAAAGAGGAAGCTTTTGAACTTTAATTTGTTTCTTTCTTAACTAGTGATTAATTGTCTGAGCCCTGAACATAACCAGTTTCGTGCATGTTAACAATTTCGATTTTCGCTACCCTTTTCTACTTCTGTTTTCTCTTCTAAATTTCCATCGCCCCCCTATCGCGCCTTAAGAATTTATCGCCCCTTTGAGCAGCCAAATCGCCCCTTTGGGGGCGATCGCCTCAAGGTTGGGAAACACTGATTTATTCACTTGGAAAATGGGGATCCCTCCAAACATGCGTGTTTTCAGCTTTACATCAATAATACGTTACAACACTGGTTTTGAGTACTCAAATCCAGTACCGTGGCAAAGTCTTTAAAGTTTTTGAAAAGGTCAAATTCTCTAATTGAATATGAAGGGCCAATAAAGTAATAGGTCCAGTCTTTTTTTTTTTTTTTTTTTCATTCTTTTTGCACTGCTATCCCATTCGCAGGGGAGAAAGCATCATTTTGTAAAACTGTAACACTTAAGAAAATTTGTTTAATTCAATTTTAGGCCAAAAATAATCGTCCAATGATATGTGTTGTACTAAGGTTTATCTAAAAAAACCTTACGAATCTACCTATGTCTCATTTACTAAACTGTAAAACTACTTAACCTTAAACCCTTCCTGTAAACCTTAAACTACAAACTCCTTTATTAAACTGTAAAACTGTAACACTTAAGAAAATTTGTTTAATTCAATTTTAGGCCAAAAAAATTCGTCTAATGATACGTGTTGTACTCAATTTTATCTAAAAAAAAACCTTATGAATCTACCTATGTCTCCTTTATTTTGAGTGAATAAGCTAGCGGAATAGCTTTTAAACTAGTTTTGAAAGAGCTAATAATTAGTCTCATCTAAAATTAAAATACGAACATACCAAAACAGAGTCAAAACGAATGCAATATACTGAATCATTTTTCTTAGATTAAAAATTTATAAATTCTCTTTATGTTTAAATTCAAATATAAATCACAGAAAATAATTCGATTCAGGTAGCCTTTGTCAGGAAAATTGGTGAATTTAAGATTAAGCACCATGTCAGTACTGTAGTAACAGCAAACCTAACCCTCTATCTCCACATTTCTTGTCTTTATGACAAGATTTTAATTGTTTATCATTATCTTTTATCATCTATATACATAAAAGACAACTTTTGAAAACGTATGTCCGGGGTAATCTTCCAAACTACTGAACCGATTTTAACCATTTTTTCACCGTAGATAGCTACAGTAACAGGGAGCAGGATAAGTTATAATTTATTTCTAAAAAGCTTAGTTTAAAAAAGTTATTATGGAAAACAGTTAATTTTATGTCATTTCCCCATTAAATGATTAAATTTTCAACCCATTGTTGCAAAAAGTTGGTGCCATGCAGCAACAATATTGATTGTAATCATATTGAAAATTTTGAATCAAGGCTTCTCTGGAGTAAGTATGGAATTTATTGCCTTCTAAGGATTTTTATATTTATCTGAGCCAACAATCGCTAACGGGTGAAATAAAAAAAAATTGATTTTGGCAATAGTTAGAGAATAGAAAGTGTTTATAATCAAAAAAATTTCTAAATTAGGTACATAAGATGTTTTCACCTCACCGATGTTGTCACGAGGATAGAAACTAATAATGGGACTTATTTAACGAGCAATATTTGGAAATGGTTAATTTCAGTGCGATTGATACGGTAAATAAATATTATTTTAATATACCAAGCTTATAACATTTCCTATTTACTCAAACATAATTTGTAGCTTGCTATTTTTTTTAGCTTGCATTATTTTTTTTATAGTTTATCCATAACATAGCCATTGTTTACAGAAGTAGCCATTATGTTTATAGATATGCATTTTAGTGTTGGGAAATTTATGAATAAGTTTCACTAAACCACCCTACACCCACAGAAACCCGGGCAGGGCCGGGTACCCGGCTAGTTACATGATAAAGGAAAACAACATGGCAAAAATAAGTACTTAAAACCCATGATTATGCAAAAGCTGTGAGTGATGGAAAAATTCCGATTGGATTTTTGAAATCAGCGTCAAAAATTACTCTAGAAAAACTATAAATGTTTTATTTAACACGATTTTTGTTTCCCAGCAAAGAGTGGGCGGAATGACTTCATTGGAAAATTTCGAAATTCCAAACTGATGAGTCTATAAATTGACGAAACTGCAATCTCTGCATGGCACAACCTGGCAGTCGATGCATTACATTTTACATATAATCGGTACCTCGTTCGACTCTCGACTTCCAGTGATTCTCGAGAAAATGGGGCTTCAGACATACGTGCAGAGATCTTAAGGTATAAGATCTAAGATATAATCCTAAGGTTCTTAAGGTTTAAGAGTGTTTCTTCCGCTTCATGCCATCAAATACAATAAAACTCTTAAAATATGAATGGAGCAGTTAAAATAGAGAAATTATGGCTCAAAGTTACCCTTTGACTGTGCTCCACTTGCAAAGCTTTCAACAAAACAACTTCTGCTGTTGGTGAAATAATCCTTTATAACTCAACCGTCAATCCAAAATTATTAAAATCAGAGTGGAAAGCAATCGGTTGAGTTAGTGGCGAGCAACGTCATTCCGATGTCGCAACCAAGATTTAAGTTACAGATCAAGGAGATTTACATTTCATCCCCAGGATATCAATCTGATAATCTTCTTACGTCTAATCTGAAGAAAAATTCGCAACACTGCTTGGGACGCTTGTTCCACGAGGTTTAGTAAGCTAGCCAATTGCACGCTTGTAACATGTCTTCTAAAGAAGATCTTGCGATTCTTAACAGTGTTTTTAACCCCCTGTCACCACTGGGGGAAGGGGTATTCGATCATGTAGCCCCAGAGGAACTGAAAGGTGAGTGTGCAATTTGTATTCGCGGTTACTTTCTCTGTTCGTCTTAAATTACGAAATGTTTCAATATTATAACTGATCGTAAAAGATTTTTACCGCAAGGAAAACTAATGCTTCATTTTTTTTTTCTAAAGAGAGTGGGGAAAAAAAGATTTTCATAATATCAGTATAAACTACTTTGTTATCACACAATATATTTATAGCAGGTGCGGATCCAGAGGGGGGGGGGTGGTCATGGGGGTTTTGACCATTTCCTATAACAAATGACGTAAAAAATGATGAACTTACAAGATGATCCAATATGAATCCAAGGTGAAAAATGTCCATCACAAAATTTTATCTGAGTAAATTTCTTTGTAAAAATAAATAAAATCGTTTTAAAAATGCAATCAGTTTTATGGAATTAATTTCGTCTTAGCAAAAACCGATCTCCGAACCGATTAAAAACAGAAATATGAATGAAACAAGCTAATAAAAAGTCAATATGCAAAAGAAAGACTAATAATAATAATAATTATTATTATTATTATTATTATTGCTTTTTTCTTCTAAACGTCAAATAAAAATATCGTTTTCATCATGGAGAACCAATATTTTTATGGAGGATTTGTTTTTACTAGGGTAATTTTTGTAAACATCCGTTTTGGAGTCCGTGGCTTTCAGAAAGCTAATATTTGCGACCAAATTCTTAGTGAAGTGCATGTTTATGTGATTGCAAATAAAACACGATCTGTTTTGGACACAATAACTATGTTCTCGACACGATTTCTACATGTGTCCATATCCATTTCTGCTGAAGTTCATAGAAGAAATTTACAAGGCCATTTTTTAAACGGCTCACTCCAAAACACGTAACAATGGCATTAGCATCGGTATGAGTGAGCACTTTAACTGCTGAAAATAATTACGAACACGGTAATTGAAGCCCAGAAGACAGAGAACCGACACTGACACTACGAAGCGTAATCAAAACCTAAATAATTATTTCGGGACTCAAAAAGAAGGGAAGAAAGAAATGAGTCTTGGACGAAAGATGGGTAAACTAATTCTTCAAAATACTAATTTTGTAGCAGTTTTAAAGAAATGCGCATGCATTATGTAACCTAAAATTCTTTCAGTTAAATACCTGTTTGATTGAATGAAAAGTAGTCTTGTTTGAATGAATTAAAATCCTTGAAATATTAATGACAGATTGAAATGTCCCATCATACATTTGATGCTTCACAGTCAGATGAAAGCAAGTAAACTAAACCATTATTGTAATAAAATTGAAAGGAGGGAGGGGGAGAATAAATTTTCCATTAATTAGCGATTGAAAAATAGAATATTAGTATTTTGAGAAAGTGAACTGGGGATGATTCTCATCCATAATGTTGAAAATAAGAAAGGTCTTGGAGCCTGTTAATATAAACTTAAAAATTGTCTGAACACAATTATCTAAAAATGCATTGGTAAAAAATAATCCAATGTGCCACGATCTTTGTTGAATTAGTTTTTCTGTAAGTTTTTTAGTTTCTGTACATGCAGTGATATTGTATGGCGCTCAAAACTTCTCCTACGCTTCTAAATTACCAAAAAAAATTGACTTAAAGTGCGATTTTCGATATCAGTTCAGAAAATAATTCCCGGGTAGACCCTGTCTGGCACAGTCCGGAAGAGGGAGAACTCTGTACCCGGATTTCGCACAAGTACAACATTTTATTATTGAACTTTAAACTCTTAGATACGGTAATTATGAACAACATTGGGTTCCGGTAACGTGGCCGTTTTTGGCGATAAATAAAGGAGTTGGCGGGTTTTACATTTTAAGAGTACATAGAATGTCATTATTGACTTTTTTTTTTTTTTTTTTTTTCAAGTTATTTGGAGGATCATTTTAGTTGTAATGAGTTTTTTTATGGTGTTATCGTGGCCCAATTTATTTATTTGATAGAACTGCGGTGCAAAGATTTTTGAAAACTCTCACGATCTCGCTCTACCGTTACTTTGCCTAATGTTTACACTTGCGCACGTCTTATAGTATTAATCATTTATTTTTCAATGATTACTTCATGAATTATCAGGCGTGCACAACAAAGGTGAGAGGGGGGGGGGGGGTCAGAAACCATTGCACAGCCGAAATTTTGAGCGAGAGGGTTGCTTAAGGATATTTTCCTCGTTTTTCCGCGGGGAGGGAGGGGGCTCTCGCTCTTGACTAAAAAATTGATATACTATTTTCCAATGTTGCAATTCATTAGTGTTCGATTTGCATACGATATTTGATGTGAATAAAAACTTTTAAAAGGTAAACTGAAACTTATTCGAAATAATACCCTTCAGAAAGACGAAGAAATGACATAGCGCATAAACATTAACTTGCCAAAAACATATTCAAGTTTGTTTGTTTTTTTTTTGTTTGTTTTTTTGAGCAATGACAGATTGCTTTTTTTTTCTTTTTGGACTTCAAACGTCATGCAGTCATTCCTTCAAATTGGCAGTCTGCCAACATCTCGCGTCCCGGGACGTGCTCACCGGTCTCTGCGGTGCAGTAGTGGCGCCATCTGTGAAGTTGCTGGGAAGCCAATGTGTAGCGTGTTGATGTGTGTTTCTAGAGCAGAGTTTGAACCACGAAACTATGTTATGGTAACCCAGTACTTTATCCACTAAGCCAAAAGGACTTTGAGGCGCGGGGGCAAGTTGGGGAATGTGTTCTCGAACACACGCCGCATACTTTTCACCATTTGTTATTGCGAAAAAGATAATTTGAATTCAAAATGGCCAAATTAAAATTAATTCTTACTATTTTTTCTTGTCCTTCCTCTGATTAAAACTCGATATGGAAACTTGGGAGAAAATGGATCCTAAAAGCTGCAGTTCTTAGGATCCATTTTTTAGGATCTTGTGGAGCAGTTTCTATGTTTTCTATAACATGCCTCCGAAAAACCGACGTGGTTTTTAATGAGGAAGCGTAATGGAGTAAAAAAATTTAAATATCACTTACTGATTCGAAAAGAGCTTCACATGTTGCACAATGTAATAGAAAAAAAATCTAACAAGTATCCAGAGCGCCGTTCGTCCAAAGCACTGCTGCGAGGAAAGAGTAAAACCTACACAAACATGAATATCATGTCTCTTGACTCGTAACCCGAGACTTCTTCCACTGGAATCTAAAAAGGATGGACGACACTCGGGCGGCGGGAAAGGAGGAAGTGTCCGGAAGGGCCTGACAGACGATCTCGATGGCCACTCACTCACTCACTCTGGCTGGTTGGCTGAGGGATGAGGTTGTTTGTAAACGGCGCGCTACATGTGCTTAGGACGAAGGCACGTGCTCAGGAAGATAGGCAATGTTCGGGCTGCTGTTGCAACTGTTTTGCCGGTGTGCCCGAATGGGAGGTCACAGCGACCTCCTATAATGTTTCTTGTGTGACACATTTTGTCAGACCATTTGGCAAATTGGAAGATTCTACATGATAGTACACAATTGCATTTTTTGCCTCTTTCGTTCCTACAATCACAGGCGGTTCGTGGGCAATGGGGCGACTGTCCCCTCACTTCCAAAAGAAAAGGATTCTTGCCCCCTCACTTTTTCCGGTTAAAAAGCAAAGATCGCGTGAATTTTTTTTTTCTTCATGGATTTATTAATTTCATCAAAATAAAAACTGAAAATTTCAAAAATCAAAATCGACTTTTTCATGCTATTTGATAAAAATGAGTGAAAATCAACCAGCCTAGTTAATTTTGAAGACCATATTTGGCATTTTGAAGAGGTCATTTTATCAACAATATTAAAATCCAATAATGCAGCCAAATTTAACAAAAAAAAAAAAAAAACAAACTTCAGAGGTGCTGCCTCCTATCCCCTCCATTTTTGCCCCCCCCCCCCCTTCGTCGCATTTATCTTGACTCCCCACCTTTTAGATGCACCAGCCGCCTATGCCTACAATATATTTTATCATTTGAACTAGATAGGTATGCATAATCATTTTATTATTCGTAAACTTTGAAGCTGCATTCTGTTGAGAACTTCTCCCTCCCAAACCCTTTTTGATGAAAGTAAAAAAACAACGTAAATAAAGTACAAATTGCCACGAAAATACAGCAAATAGCTATTTCAGGGCTACAATGGAGCCTCTTCCTCAGTGCAAAAAACTCAGTAAACAAAAAGACCGCCGTGAAAGAACTGAGCCCCAGAGACACACGGGGATAGATACTAAATTGATCGGACAATAGAAACTCGCGACAGGAAATGATAACCGACCAATTACTAAACAGCTAGCCAGTCCCAGAAAATGGGGCAAAGGGAAGACAGCCAATAAAAATCACGGAAATAAAAAAAATAGGAGGAGAAACGCTACACAAGAAAAGGCAATTTTAAAATTTGCTACCAGATCTCAGGAAAAAATGGAACACTGGAAAAATCATTTACAAAAGAATGGGAATTTCTCCAAATATAGTAAGCTTCCCAAAAATCGAGGTCATAAATTGACGAACATTTACAAAAAATTCTAGCAGAAGAACAATCAAAGTAGTGACCAGAACGCTAGCAATGCTGAGCAATAGAAGAGCATGATGTTCTTCATGTTCAACATAATTTTCATGCTCTTTCAGACGGCGCTTGAGAGCACGTTTATTCTGATTAACGTAACGAAGTCCACATTTGTAAGATATGCCATAAATACCCCAGTTGCCGTGGCAATCAACGGAATGCTTCAAATTTGTAAACTTGTTTTATTTACAAACTAGCGGTACCCGCACGGCTTTGCCCGTGGTATAAAATTAAAAGTTCATTTGTAAAATAATTGATATAGCAGAAAAAATGCTCTATTTTAGTTTTATTCAACTATAATTCCTTCAAAGTGATATAAAGATCTGATATGGACCCCACACTACTTAATTTTACGTGTAAATTTCTTAGTAGATGCCTTAAGTGCTAAAATAGTGCTTGGAGTGAGCAAGATAACAATTCAAACATTTGTATCCCTAGTTTGCTACGAAACAATGCAAGAAAATGTTTTACAATGATTAATCTCCTAAATATCGTCGATTTTAACATCATTCAGTGGATTTTTCGCAAAATATCGCCAACAGCGCCAAATTGAACCTAAATAAAAAAAAAAAAAAAATCGCCAATTCGGCGTCAAATACTTGGCGATCAAAAGCTTGGCGATATATCGCCAAGTGGTCGCGCCAATTCATATCACTTTTGTTAACCAATTCATATCACCTTGCATTGAAAACACTGATTTACCCGATAAATGGGGTAAAACACCCCCTTGGAATATTCGAATGCAGCCCCAAGGGAGATGGACAAAAATAAGCCAAAAGAGAAAATAAGAACAATTTTGTTGGTAACAGGAACCAACAGAAATCTTACCAAAGTTTAAAAGAAGAAGAAAGTTTTCTTTCCTAGCTTAAAAAACAAAACAATACATTTTCCGAAATGAAACACTTTAAAAAAACGATGCAATATCGCAATTGATACGATATTTCGTTAATCTGTGCTTTAGGTACCCTTTTCTCGCTAAATGAACGATAGGCGCGTCAAGCGTGGTAACCCTAGCTATTTTGCGTAGTTAACTTTTTGAAAACGCGCCAAGCAGGGTCCCAAAGCATCTTCACCGGGAAAAAGACAGGGTTGCCAGAGAATTGGAACAAAAAAATACTACGCCTCCTCTAAAAAAAATATTACAAAATACTACTGTTTCCAAACGTTGCCAAAATCAATGTTGCTGAAATGCGAAATCTATGAAAATGAAAAAAAAAAAAAAATCCGCCAAATCTTTTAATTAAGTCATTAGTATATTGGAAACAGGGTTGCCAGAAAAATACTACGCTCCTTATTTGGGCCGAAAAAATACTACCGTAGAATCAAAAATTCTACGTCTGGCAGTAGCCTACGAAGATTGACGCTATGGCAACCCCGGAAAAAGAACGAAACAAAAATAAGTATGAACACGTAACCATAGTAACAACATGAAAAGTTGATTTCCGTTGATAAAATAATTCATTTTATCTCTCTTTTCAAACAAATTTTATCCTAGAGCTCAACCATTTTAGAATCGTTTGGCTTGCTTTACTGAAGGTAAGCCTTGAATTTCGGGATTCTAAAAACAATTATCACAGCTCTCCTGATGATCGTAGAAACTTCGAAAAAACTTCATTTTATGCAGAAAATTTCAAGCTTTCGAATGACATAAGACTTGAAAATGTGTATGAAATATTTCTTCCCTATTTTATCGAATTTCCGCTAAGAATTCGAATAGAAAAAGAACGAAATGGAATTTTCGAAAAATCGCTTCGAGGTGCAAAACTACATGCTACAAACTAATTTTGTGCCAAGTGGCAGGAAAATCGACCGAGCGGTTTTGGCGCTACGCGCGTAACAGACAGAAGGAAGGAAGGAAAGAAGGACAGACAGATCCACCTTCAGCTTTATTATTAGTAGAGAGTAGAGATAGAGAAGAGAAAGCAATATCGAAACCAAACTTTTTCAAAATCTTTCCTACTTGATGACTTGGATAAAAAGGCAAAAAACATGACAGACAATCTTGATGGCTTTCATTTGAGAAAGCTAAGCATTTAAAGAATTGGATGAAGAACAGATGTTTGAAGCACAGAACTCAAAAGCCTTAAATGAGGCCACCTTTTGGTTTGAAAGATGAGAAAAGCACTTGTGAGGAGGATTATTCTTCTGATATTTTTACTTATTCTGTTAAGTTATTTTTATACAGTTATAATTACCTTTATTCAAATTCCAAGGGTTATAGTTTATCTATCATGCACTACTTTAGAAACAGAAAATCAAAATTCTTCCTGAGAAGGTTGGGAGGACGACTGATAGCTTGGCTGTTTTAGCCGGTTCATTAGGACTTCGATATCGAAAGTTGACTGTATACGTACTTCAGCGGGAGACTGCTTGAAGAAAAACTACTTGAATTCGTTTCTAATACATTTGAATTTTCTTTCCAAGTACATCAAGCCATCATCTAAGTGGGGTGATAAAAAAAATATTTCTAGGGTTCATGGTGACTCCGCCATTTAGATTTTCAGGGAAGAAGGGTTTGAGCATTTTTTTATCTCAGTTTAGGGGTTCTTGTTGTAGATGCTTATCCGTGGCATTTGTAGTCGGACGTCCTTGGACTTGGGGTGCACTCCTGCGATTGACATAAAGTGTTTTCTTGCTTGCTACTAGCGTCAACACTTTCAACTAAGCTCGTTATATTTCATTTGCTCAGTTGAGGAACAGATACACAAGTTCGGAACAAACGAAATCATTTTCTTAGAAGTGCTACAGCTCGAGTTAAGTCTGGAAAAAAATTAAAGCAAAAGTTCTGCAAAGATGGCGCGATTAAACTATGCATCCAGTAAAGTTTAGTTCTTCTCATACACTCATTATTGAAGTTGTGCCCCAGTTTGTTAATAGAGTTGATATACTTCGCAGCAACTTAACTTGGCAGTGACGTCACTACGGGCGGAGCCAATAAGAGCTCACAAGCAGTCAGTGATCTCCTCTTATTCGCCAAGTAGGCTGTGACGTTTTATCTAGCGACTCGTTTTTCATAGGCTAACGTCACGCTGACGTCATCCGCCCGTTGTGACGTCACTGCCAAGTTAAGTTGCTGCGAAGTATAGAAAATAACTAGAATTTTATTTGTGAAACATAAATGCTATGCAAGATGGAGCATAACAAGAATGAGAGCATTTTTTTCAATGATAAAACTATCAAAAATGTTCGCAGACATTGTTTTTTTTTTTTTTTTTTTTTTTGAACAATAAATTTATTGATTTAGCGTTTAAACATTCCTGTTTGCTACCATACAGGACCATAGATATACTACAAGGGCTGGGCCATAGCTTTGTAGAAACGCGTGCCGACTTGAGACTGGTTTTGAAAGAGGGGAAACCGGTCTGTGACGTCAGTGAAGTGACAAACCGGGGCTAGTGCAATTTCATTCCTTAGTTCTCTCCTGTGATTTTCGAAAGAAATGGCTAGCTGTGCAGTTGCTGTTTGCGGTAATTATTACCGGAAAACAAAAAACTCGGATATCGTTTATCACGTTTTTCCGAAAGATGCAGAGTTGAAGAAAATATGGTTGCTTAAGTGTAGAAGAAAGGATCCTGTGAATGAAAATTTTGCGAAAATTTGCAGCGAACATTTCACAGAAGATGATTATTTAGACGATATGAAAAACAGATTGATGGGATTGAAAATGAAGAAAATTCTTAAGTCTGGGGCTGTGCCGAGCTTGAAACTTTCGGTTGGAAATGAAA
>JAXGGA010024930.1:0-11323 GCA_038373865.1 Uloborus plumipes | reverse complement strand
GAAATTTGAGCATTCGACATAGTTTAGTAAAATAAAGGGCTTGTAAGCTGGATAAAAGGAATGCATGCAAAGTCAGTGGAATTAGAAAAGTAGAGTTTGGAAACTAGCTCAAAAATTTCAGAATGCAGGTAAAACTTTAAATCACGATTTCAAAGGGACTAACTGAGGAAGTTTTCTCAATTTTGACATTAAAAAATGTACATTGAGTTAAACATAGTTGGAAAGAAAGAATTTTTCAAACTCAAGTTCAGTTTTACGTTTTGCACAATTTTTGGGATTTGGTATGTTACAGTTAAGCTTAGAAACTAAGGAGAATGGGACGGTTCGACTTTGCCTGAAATTTCGAAGACGTAATTCCATTTTAAGGATAAAAACTAAAACAACACGCAAAACTCTTTTATTAGAGTTATTTTATAAAGCATTTTACACGTTTTTTATTATTATTTATTTTTGCTGCTCTTTCAGTTGTTCAACTGGAGTTATTCACGTTTATCACTAATTATATTTTGACATTATTTATGTTGCAAACACGTGTTTTGGAGTTACAAAGAGCTCCTATTCAAATGCTAATTGTCATTTTCAAATATTCTATACAATCAGCTTCATATTTTGTTGCATGATCTTTCATCCGTAATCTTATTTTCATTTCTGTGAAGAAAATAGCTTCAACGCAAGTGTCTAAAACCATTTACAAATTTGTTTTTAAACGTTACTTCTATTATTTAAATTGGGCCGTAGTAGCCCGATCAGTAAGGCGTCGGACTCGTGACCGGAGGGACCCGGGTTCGATCCCCAGACGATCAAAGATCCACCATGTTGATTAATGGTGGCTGGGTGGGGGACGTTAAAAATGTCGTGGTCACAAAGTCCTCTATGTGAAACGATACCTCTGGAGTATTGGGCCAAGGGGTTGCTCGGCCCTTGGTTCTGGTTCAAAAAGAACAGAGCACTCTTCAGGGTCCTATCCCGATTAAACCACGAGTAGTGGTAGGTACGGGGATCCTGGAGTGTGTAAAATGTTAAAATATTATTTAAATTTTGAGTACAAAGGTATATATATATATTTTAATGGTAAAAATAGTATTTATTTTGTTCGAGGTAGTATTTACGAACAATAAACATTATAAAATATTTATGGTATACATGTAAAACATAACTTTCTTGTGTGAAAGAGCTTTCTTTTCAGATGTGAGCATGTCTCAGTTTTATGATTTTTAAACAGTTGTACATGAAGCTGTAAGTTACCGCCTCTAAGCCAGGGCTAAGGCAGAACCACAAATAATACACCGCCAGCTCGGTTGTATCATCCAGAGACGGCTGTTTCGTCCTTATTACAACTCATCAGTCAGGAATAGGTAGAAAACGACCTGGATGCTAATTTACGAGTTGGACCGTACCATTGCTGCGGTCTTTTGTTGATGTGCAAATGTTTCATTAGCTATCAGTTTGTTTGGCTTTCTTAGCTTCTATAAGATGTTTTCTGCCTCCCGCTCGTTTACTACCTATTCCAGACTGATGAGTTCTAATAAGAACGAATCTGCAGTGTCTGGATAGTATAACCAAGCTAGCGGAGCATTATTTGTAGTCATGCATTCACCGGCCATGACTTGTTTCACTTTTATCAGCAAATTTTTTCCGGAAACGAAAAGTAGATTCATGAGGCTTTAATATTCACAGATGCGCATTAGTTTAATACATCCTGCGAGTAATATAAGAAAAAAGAAAACATTTACATTCCAGCGGGTGCTGCCTTCAAGAGAAATATACGAAGGATTTAAAATATATTTGACCAAAAGAAAAATGTTAACAAACCCACAGCAAATAAAAGGCGAACTATTTTTCCTCTCCAAAAGCGCTGAGATTTTTCTCCGCCACACATAATGAAAGTTTAAGTTTATTTCGTAAAAAGAAAAATAAATACAAAATTGAATAAAAGTACTTTGAGAGTCAGAATATTACAGACTTTGGAATAAAAAGCCATTTTACACACACACACACACAAAAAGTTCTGAAAATATTATTAAATCCCCAGAGTCACATCCAACTTTCATTCTGCACACGTAAAATAATAAGTGCTACGAAAACATAATTCGAAACAAAGTTACAAGATTAACTTTTGATTAGAAAGACTCTCCAAACATGCTTCTGAACTTTTGAAAATTTCAGAAAATAACTTTTTTTTTTCAATGCGAAGGAGCTTGAAAATTTACGAAGAAATGAAACATTTGTCTGAAAACAATAAGCATAGCCAAATACTGCAGTATGGCAAATCGTACAGAATATTGCTTACACATATTTCGGAGTTAAAAGGCATACTAGCATCTCGGTCAAATTTGGGCTTCGGGATGTAGATAATAACTCACATCTCGAAACGATCTACCATATGCATTGAGAAGTGGCTCTGTGAAACCCCTAAACACGTATGCTGTATTTTTTGCAGTTTTTTTTTTTTTTTTTTCAAACGTTAGTTTTCTTATCCATAAGTTTTAAGTTTGACAAAAAAAAAACAATTGCCCTGAATAAAATCATTTGCTGCACTGCATATACACACTTCAGTCATATAGACCACAGTCTGCTTTACGCGTCAACGTTGAATAATCAACCGTAGAATACACGTGTGATCAGAAAATTGGGGAATATATCTAGTGTGCTATAGACATTCGGAAACAGTTTCAGTTCTCGCAGTTAAGCAGAAATGGAGTGATTCATTCGACATGTAAAACAGCATGATCATTGGCTTTTGGGAGAAGGGTGGAAGCATTTTCGAAAAGGAAAAATTTGTAAACTGTTCGAGAGCCATGATAAAAGTATACAGTGCATTGAAAAATAACGCCAGCCAAAATCAGCGGCGTGGTAAATATGGCACACTACAGGCTATGGATGGCAGTAGTGAACTACAGCTGTGGAGCAAACAAGAGGGACTACCAACAGTGTCTCCAAAACAACTGTTCAGCAGACGTTGATGCGTATGGGCCTTAGAAACAAACGCCTGGTTACTGCACCTATGCTGACTGCTGTTAATCAGCAACAAAGGCTACAATTTGCACTTCTGTACAGCAAATCAACTACAAATTGGTATACGCATTGGCTTTTTCAGACGAATCACATACTGTTGGTTCCAAGAGATATTATTCGATAAAGCGGGGTATTTGATTAAGCGGCGATCTTTAACATTGCGTGTATGGAAAGGAGAAATATTTGGTTCCATGATGTTTTATTCGTATAAGCGGGGTATTTGTTTATCCGTTACCCAATTAAGCGGGGCCGACAGTATTATGCTCCATCGGATAGATGGACGAAGGCATATATGGCTGAAAAGTCTAAAAACAAACACCCTGCAACAACTATCTGCCGGGTCCAAGCTGGAGGAGGGAGGATTATGGTCCAGGGAATGTTTGTGTAGCTTTCTCTAGGTGAACTCATCACTTTGAAATACATGAAAAATCAACTCAAGTATGCATCTTCTCTTACGGACCATACTCAACCCACATGTGAATTGTTTTTGCTCAGTATGATGGCATCCACCAGCTTTAGAAAGCGTCCCTTCATACAGCTCAGAGCGAGCGTGCGTGAATCGAAAAGTATCAGGATAAGTTTTCAGTACTCCCTTGGGCAGTAAATTCTCCGGATTTTAACTCAATGGACAATCTGTGAAACCATCTGGATCTGGTAGATCGCACCAAAAATCCTCAACCTCATAACCTTGAGCAACTGACCACTGCACTGGAGCAACGCCTCCTAAATACTAAATGCCTGTTGCTTTCTGGTTTTTACACAGAGCAAACTTTCGTCCTTGGTTCACAAAGCACTGCCATCTACCAGAGTTCTTCGAGAAAGAAAAAATTAACGATTGGTTCATTTCTACATTTAAATTTAAAAATCAACCAATCAAAAAATTTAATTGGAATATTGTTTGGATCCATCACCAATAGCTGCAAGCCGCAAGGTGGCGCTCAAAGTGGAACCAATGTCGAAAGTAGCGAAGCAAATGTAGTAGGCATATAGTATTTAGGAGGCGTCGACTGGAGTCAACAGAACATTCCAATGAAAATCTTCAGGAACTTTATTAACTCTCTTCCTGCGCATCTCAAAGCGGTCCGTGCTGGGAAAGGTGGAATTTGAAAATTAGGTGGAAGTGGTAAAATTAGTGGTAAAATTAAAGTGAGTGAACTGTTTCTTTACTGGAATATGAAACAGCGAAGAACTATCAAATTATCCTTAAAACTATCTTATAACTAAACAAAAACAATTTTTTGAGCAAAAGTATTAGCTTTTATTTTCTGTAACTCATTAATAGAGAACTATCAATTGATGGTGAGACATAATATTGTTATCAGACGTAAATTCCATTATTTTAGAAATCATCAATTTATATTTATAATCGATGATGTAAAATATTGTTAGATCCTAAACGAGCATTTATATTCTTCAGTGGTTCTAATCTACCAGCAAACATGGTTTTATAAAGTGCTCAAAATCTTACAAAACTATAGTTTCGATACAAAGGTAACAATAACTACGGAGCCTCAAGCATTGTATAGTAGTAAAAAAATCAACACGTTAAATTGAAACTCAGCTATTCCAACTTATTTTAGGTCCGCAAATTGAAGCGTAGATTGAAGAATGCTATTGAAAGGTAGGATTCAAAATTTATGTACGTTTTAAGTAATAGATGAATCCTTTAAATAAACTTCATGCTGATAACACAAAAAGTTTGTTTTATTTTTTTTCTATTTCAGAATATTATATGTTATCTTTATTACTGCATATTACTTGCTATGTTTCTTTAACAAATTTATTTTCTATAAATAGCTATCTACCTGATCTGTGCGCAATAAAAGGCAATTTTTCCAAATGGAGTTGAATGCGAAACTATGGCAAGTTTTTATATGTTTGTTTTACATAATGGAGAAATATATTCGTAAGACTCTTTAAAAAAACACTTTTGCTTCTCACATTAAATGACTTCAATGTCCTTCGCTTACGTTGACTGAAAACACGCGCCCAACTATGGATAGTTCTCATATTTTCTTCGGAAATATTCAGAAAAGGAAGCATAATTTTTGTAACAAAAAATAAATATTCGTATTCAGATCAGATTCCCATAAAAAAAGCCCTTTTTTAAGCTAACAAAAACACAGAAAAGACGCAAAAATGTTTCTAGAAATTCTCAAAGAATCAACAATTTCCGCTAAGAAACTGTGAAAAGATATTCTAAAAAATAATGATATTCATGAAACAGGAATAAGGGAGAAAAAGATGATACGGTGTATAGATGTTTTTCTTTGCTTAGGGAAAACATTTCATGTTTGATCATAGCAGAAAAAAAAAGCATTTCTTTTGGTATTTTGAAGCATTATGTTGTCATATTTGGATATGTACGCGTAATTCAAAAACGAAAATTTATGAATTACTTTGCCAATGCTGAAAAAAATCATTTCTCATTTTGCATGGAAGACAAAGTGATGTGTAATAAAAAGAAGAAAACCATTCATCTTTTTTTTTCTTCTTCTTTTTTCCCTTTTTCGAGCTTGGGTTTTTTGTTAAAAGTTATGTTTGTTTCTTAGATGTTTTGAGATACTAAAGCACATCCGCTTTAATGCGTCTTGACGGAAATTCCTTGGGAAAAGGCTGATTTAAAGAATATAGAGCAATAAAAAAATAAAACATTGACTATTTCTTATCTCACATATAAAGTACATTAAAAGAAATTGTGGCATATTTTTCTTTGTGCTGATTTTGTGTTCAAATAAATTGAGCATTGTAGGACAGGATTTTGCAGTAAATATAGCATATGCGTGTTTCGGAGTTACAAGAAACATCTTCATCTGTGTAATGTAGCAGTTGGCAACATGGGACACGTGAGTCGCATTCAGATCAGTAGATCTGTACTTCTGACAATTTATTAGTTTAATGAGTATTTGACAAGACATTCCGTCGAGAACTAAATGAGCCGATTTTCTCGCATACCAACATCGTCATTTTAGCATCTGATCAATAGTCTCTAAAAATATAAGACTGCAAATGTATATTCTCACTAAGATATTTTGAACATAAAAAAATGTTCGAACTAACTAGGTATTATTCATTTAAAAATTTTGAAAATTCAGCACAATCATTAAAAATGTATGCAAAAACATTAAATAGTATTGTAATTTGCGAGTTTCAAGCAAAAAAATTTCTAAGAAAATTTCTACATTGCTGTTTATCAGTAAAGTTTATTTTATTGTATTTCATTATATTTTCAATTGGGGAAAGGTACTTTTATGAATTGCTTTAAGACAAAAGTTTCACTTCTTTCAGAGCTACACAACAAAATGAAAAAAAAAGAGGTCTCCCAACAATGAAATCCAATATTCAATAACTTTTTATCAGATAGTGTGTCTAGGACATTACGTGGACAATAGCCTAGTTTTCCCATCCAGATAAGCCCTTTCAAAATCAATGTTGGAGATGTGGACTCTGTTTATTGACTTAGTTCTAGCCATGGCTCATTTTAGTCTTTCACTTTAGTCTTTCTCCTTGCAAAAAACTTACTATATTTTGCAAAAAAAAAAAATAAAATATATAACTTAGAAAAGTTCTTCATTTAATTTTAAAATGCAAAAAGAAAAATTATTAACTAAATGATGCTTGAAAACTAAAGAGCAGCTTATTTAGATAAAAAAGAGAGCGGGTATCTTTCTTTGGCGTTGGTTTTTTTTTTCCTATATCGCTTTAATCAAATGTTAATGTAAATTTTTCTGTCACTTTTCATTCCAAAAAGAAATCTTACACATTCTAAAAATCTGTACGAGTTTTCAAACTGTTTTTCTTTTTCTTTTTTTTTTTTTTTTTTTTTTTTCATATTTTCAATGAAAAAATAAGTAGAACTCAATATTAAGAGAAAACCAGTTTATCGTTCTCTTTAACTGTGATTTTTATTCATGCTGTATACTCGTACATATAGTTTTTATTGAAAAGCTTCAAAAACATTTTGTTTAAACAAATTAGAAATATTTTACACGTCACTATTACTTTAGGAAAGTTCCTATCACGCCTAACGTAAACTTAAATAAAGATCTCAAAAAAGTCAATGAATTTAACGTAGCTCTTTAGAGCCAATCGTAAATATATTTTCTGGAACAAAAATTAATAGGTAAATGAATCATCTCAGGAAACTAACTTGCTCGTTAGAAAATAAAGAGAACTGCTCCATGCATGGGGTACTAAACATAGTTTCACTTAATCGGCACTCACTAGTAACATTATAAAATTTATAATTTTTTTAGTAACATTTAAAAATAACACATTTAAAAATTCTCGACTCCTTTCATTTAAAAACTCACTGCAAGGTAGAGTACACTGCCCAGAGAATAAACACGTAAGATCAATTTCGTTTTAAAAAATTCATAGCACCTTCAAAAACAGTAGTATTCGGCTCATGGCAGAAACAGCGTTTTAGCTGATACATGTTTTCATTTTTACAAATTTGGAGGAACACTTATGGCTCTGCATCAGGTTTTTTGAGAGATGGAAATGCAATGAAGTACCCAACCCGGTGAATGAACAACTAATAAACAAATATAACACTTTCTAGTTATTTTCTATTTGGAAGTGAGGAAAAGAAAGTCATTACTGCGGACTCATTTGGAAAAATTATTTTGAACCTCATTTTTTTCAGGTAATTACGAGTTGTTCATTCACTAACGGGTATTCATTCACTGCTAGGTCTACCCTTATCAAAGTTTTTCAGATAATATTTCAAGCGATGTCAGTGGAATTGCTTTCTTATGATCTCGTAATGAATAAACGCAATATTTTGAAGCCCTGTGTTTTTGTCGGGTGTTCCGTTTTAAGTTGCATGACATTTATTTTTGCAACCATGCATATTTCCAATTAGGGGAAGACCGCCTATATTGGACCACTGCTTAAATTGGACCTCGGGCCTAAAATCTAGTACAGAGATCTATGATACACTTTAACGGTAGAAATATAAAGTTTTAGGAATAAAATCAATGTGTATGAAGTTTCACCAGTCTGCGAACTGCGTAGCGTGAGTTACGGCATGATTTATGTTGAAAACGTGTAAAATCTTATTTTGCGGACTTGTACTTAGTAAGATAGTACTAAAACTTGTAAGCTGAGATAAACTGCTGTTATAGCATTATAATCTGTGTTTAATAAGGATTACATCTATGTATTTACATGCGCGATTGTGATATTTTTTTGACAGAGAAATAAGCTGAAGAATAAAAAATGGCATGTTTTCCTTTATTGGACCGAAAAAATTTTCCTATATTGGACCAGTGGTCCAATTTAAGAATATGATTTTAAGCAAGACTTTTTGTTAAGTTTAACATAAAGTAAGTGACTCATCTGATTTAATAGCGTAGTTTAGATTATTTTAAGCATATTTTAACACCTATTCACGATATTCATTTTTCATCAAGCACATTTTCGAGTAGCAGCTAATTTTAAAAATGTATGTTTTTTTTTCTCTTTTTCCATTAGACTGCAGTTTCAGGTTGTTAAACATAGCTATTAGTTTAAGTAAAATTTATGCTGGTTTACCGAAAAAGAAAATATGAAATTCTTCGATTTGTTCAAAAAGATTTTTAAAAGAAACAATTGAAGGGTCAGGGGGAAAAACCACGGTAGTCCACTTTTTGTTGAATTTAAACTGATGCTACCACCTGTTAGAAAAATAAGTGTAATTTCGTTTAGTATATGCAATATTCGTGAAAAAACACTGTAGTCCATGTATTATTGTCATTTTAGAACAAATATACTGGGGAAGTTTATGAGTTCGTAAAGTTTAAATTTCGTTTTTCTCAAAATCAATCAAATGTGACTACCGTGGTTTTTCCCCCTGACCCTTCAATTGATATGCTACTAAAATGTTCAATGTAGATGAAGCCGGTCTTTTCACTAACTAAAAGCCTCAAAATATATTGACGTAGAAAGGTAAACACCAGTTTGGAGCAGTAAGTATACATAGATGAGAGAACATCCAATGAGATCCGTTTCCCAATATCGAACAGGACTCTTATGAATAAACCGCAGTCAAGGCCAGGGCAAATGCTGTAAGTAGATTCTAAAGAACAGGAGTTTGGCCTGTTAATTGACATATGTTTAATGACATTGAATTGGCTGCATCAGAGTTAGCAGTAAGTTGTCTAGATAAAACTACTCAAAGTGAAGAGGCTACATAATCGGTGTAAGTTGTACTATTGTACACTATGCACAAGAATTAGCTATGATTTAAATTATTACAAGCTCTGCAGAATCAGCGGATAGTTCTCATTAAACAAATACATAGCTCTACAAATACATAGTGTAAGTTGTACTATTGTACACTATGTACAAGAATTAGCCACGACTTAAATTAGTACAAGCTCTTCAGAATCAGCGGATAGTTCTCATCAAAGCATGATTGTCAACTCCAACTATGGCTTTGTAAAGCCCCGGCTTACATATCACCTTACCTAAAAAATAGAAAGAACAAAAAGGAAGGCTATCTCAGCAATCATTCTAACGCCGTATGAAAGAAGCATAGAACAGAAAAAGTCACAAGAAGAAGCAAGAAACAGCACAAAACAGTTATTGCAATATTCGCCATAGAAATAAAGTGCAAAACATGATTAAGTGTATGAAATGCCATCGGTGAGTTTATCAACACTGCCTAAGTGAGACCGAAGCAAAAGAAATTCTATTGCAAATCCTGGAAAAAAGCTGTATAGTTCAAATATAAATTATTCTATGATTTCCTTGCACGGTCCAATTTAGGAAGCGCATGGTTCAATATAGGCGCATATATTCCTAAATTGGACTTTTGCAACTTTTTGTAAGATAATTTTTTAAAAAATAATTTCCATATTTTTAGAAAATATAAGCTCCTAGGGCGGTTCCTGATTAAATTTAGCTCACGATGCCCTATTTTGTATTTTTGTTTTGCTTCACATTGAGCGACACAGGCCTCCTGTTCTTAGGGGGTCCAATATAGGCGGTCTTCCCCTACAAAGTGCTCGAAATCAGATCCAGGATAAAGAAGTTAAAAGTTTGAAGCGAAAAGAATTACTCAAAAAATACGAAATCTAACTCTTATACGGACTCCAGGTCCCCTAATTTATATTTAGGGAAAAAATATCCTTTGAAAAACAATTCCAACACAAAAACTTTGAAAGATTTCGATTAAAACTCGAAGAGAAAATCGAGTTCAAAGTTTTGCTTTACCGTGCTAAAAGTGAGATCGGAACGTATCGCTCTATCAGTAGAATGACGGACAGTCATTCTACTGAAGCCGTGACCAACTGTATTTTCCCCCCAATACGTGTTGTTGACAGCAAGTGTAAAGTGGTATGAGTCACAAAATGCTGCTGTTCATATCTCGGTGAATATTGCTCGTACTAATGTCATGGTTTTTGCATTCGAATCGTTTCTTTATGCTCTTGATTCCCCTAAATAAAGCTAGGAAATCTATAATCCTAATTAGAAGGAGTTACATTCCGTATTCTTTGACTTTTTTCGCTTCAAACTTTTATTATCTTAACTCTGCACCTCATTTAGAGCATTATTGTCGTTGGAAGTACAGTCGAACCCGCTTAATGGAATAGCCATTTTGCCACAAAAAATATTCTAAAAAGCCGGATATTCCATTTTCCAGGATGAAAATAATGCATTAAAACGATTTGGTACATTGAAAATGCATGCAAGCGGGATATTTCTTTCACCGATATTCTAATAAGCGGGATCGACTGTATGCATCTACGATGAACGGTTGCAAAAATAAAGGTCATGCAAATTGAAACGAAACAGCCTGTATAATAGTAAAATAAAAAAAATGTTATGCAGCATTTTCTTGAAACCTTCTGCAGAAGCTAAAGTACAATATTTTTACTTTTCTTTAAAAAATAATGACATTGAAGGAAGTACTGATTAAGACTTTAAAACCTATGGAAATGACATTTCAGATTGCCACTTAATACTTATCTGAAAAAGTAATTTTTAAAACGATGTACAGATCTTTATCGGTAATTCTCATTTTATTTTCAGTGGAAGTAACGTAAAAAGTAAGAAAATAATCAAATGTGCTTTAACTTGCAATTTGCTCTCATTTATACTTATTCAGAACGATAATTTGGAATGTTCCACGCAACTATCATCTTAATGTCATTATAATGACGCTTTTATTTCGATGTCAGTTTTTATTCCCACTTTTTGATGGAACTCGTAATTAAGACTCAGGAACAAAAGAAAAACAGAAGACATGAGTTTTTTTCGTTCACTGTTATTAAAACTCAAATAATAATGACAACGTAATTGCATGAAAACGCGATTCAAC
>JAXGGA010024929.1:0-11328 GCA_038373865.1 Uloborus plumipes | reverse complement strand
TACAATAGTATCACACAGAAATATTTCAGTCAGGAATGCATAGCAGGGCATGGCACAGGCTGTATTAGTAATACTTTTGTGTGTGGGGGGGAGGGGTGAGGGTGTTGCAGGGATTTTTCCCATTTCCTATAGAAGGAGGGCATTGTTCTTCAGTGGCTAAATAGTTTTTTTCCGCGGGGGGAAGGGGGTGAGATTTTTCCTGGAGGAGGTGAGGTCCTCATTACTCTGGAATTATTATTCAGAAATTATATTGTGAAAATCAGATAAAATGGTGAACAAAACGGTCAGGGTATAGATAAAACGAGGGGTGTCGCTGTTCCTGGAAGGTATTTCAGGGGCAGAATGGGAATTGGCCAGACCAAGAGCTAATCAAATAAAAAGGTGAGCATAATGCAAAGGGTAAAACAAAAAATGAAAGCATAAAGCCATTAGTTTGATTTACTAACGCATTACAAGTAAAATTCAACCACAAAATTTCAATAAAGTATATGTGAAAAAACGTCACTCACTTCGTTTTTCTTTGCCTAGTGCAATTATTTTTGCCACTGCATTCTCTTCCACCATGGCAGTATACTAAAGATGGGTCGGCATTTTCACAACGTGGTGGTTTCAAAAATGAACTTTCTGCTCCTGCGAATAATTTTCAACCTTGTCCTGTAAATCTGCATAGGAAGAAAACTTTTGCCCTGCGTAAATAGACATATTTAATCATTAATAATCACAAAAATCACGCTATCATAGACAAATCTGATGGCAAGCGGCGAGAAACCCTCGTGGATTTGTTTATTAGAGCAAACCTAAAAATTTTTAACCGCCGGCCAAAACTACGCCAATTTATTAACCGCCAGTTCAAATTTGGCGCTTGGCGTGGCGGCACCATAGACAAGTCCTTTTCGAGTACATTCAATAAACGACCTTTGTTTCCAAGGTTCATTTTTCTTAATATGGCAACACAAATATCAAGGACTATGTCAAGGGCGTATCGGATTTGTTATGATTTTGATCTGTCACCCGGGGGAGGCGGAGGATAAAGTGTCTGCATCATGTCGGTAAAAAAGATGCGGAGTGTTTACAAAGAAGTGATCGGCACTTTAACGCCAAAGTATATCATTGAAAACAATGTAAGAAATTCGGATATTCACTGACATACAGTTTAAATGTTTGTGGAAGAACAGCTGTAATATTGTGTTTATAATGTTGTTAGTTTGTACCGACTTTACTCGTTATCTTTGTGTTCCTTATTGATTTTTGTGATATTCAGTAGTCATTTCTTGTTTCATTATAAAATATCTATTGGGTGCAAAGTCAGCACTAATTTCCTTTTTATATGCTTGCTTGTTTTCTTAAAATTACTTGATAATTATATTCTTTGTCAAGTTTTGTTTCTATAGACTTGCTCTAAGTCACGCAGTTTTGAGTTTATAAAATTACTAAATTGAGGTAATGTGGAATGATATTGTTAGGTTTAAGATTAAAATAGGGTTTTTTTGTGCAATGAGGGTTTCAACCTTTCAAATGCTCATTGCCATCATGCTGTGAAACTATTGTACAGAGATAAACTTCCTAAAACTATTTTGAAATTACATATTTCAAAGTTGTATTTCTTTTTATTTTTACAAGTTTTTAAATTTAGTGGTAGCGTTAACTGTTATTGATGCCCTTTGGAGTTTACGTCCTTGTATAAATCATCACTTGACAGGCTCCTTTGGATTGTGACGGCTCATAGTTTGCAAATACAGTTGAGTCTCGATAACTTGAAGCCTTACAGCTCAACTATTCCTGAGTTTTTATTGGGTCCAAAACTCTTCAGAAGTCTGAGAACTTCTTATAACTCGTAGCTTTTAGCCAATCCCTTGGTATACTTGGAGTTATCGAGACTTGACTTGACTGTACCTAGTGCCAGGGCTGCCCACAGGGGGGGATTTTTTTAAAACTAATTTATTAAATTATGTATTAATTTTTTTAATCAAATTATTTACTGATTCATTAATTTTTTTTTAAATTTAAATTATTTCTTTATTATTTTTTTATTTCTTTCTTTATTTTTTTTTTTTTTTTTTTTTGTGTGTGCTTGGAATGTTTGGAAGGGGAAAAAAGCGATTCTATTCTGCGCATAATTAGTACTTTAAAAATAATAATAATATAGAAAAAAAATAGTTATAATTTAAAAAAATAAATCAAAATATTTTAAAAAGTAAATAAATATTTGAAAAAAAAAAAAAACAATTAATATTTAAAAAATAATAATAATATTTAAAAAATAAATAAATGATAATTAAAAAAATAAATAAAATAAAAAAGAGGGATAAAATAAAAAGCACAATAGGGTTGTGAAAAATTTTTTTTTTTTTGGGGGGGGGGGGGGGGAATTTGCGCCATTGAGCTTAGGGGGGATGGGCACCCCTGCCTAGTGCAACCGCTGTTAAAATTGCATGATTTGAAGTTTCAAGTTTCCAGCTTTTTTCCCCCAAATATTAGTTGTTTTTCAAACAATAATGGATAATACGAAATTTCTCTCTTTCAGACTGATTTACCTCCACTTACAAGATATTCTGTTTTGATTGAGGTGAAGGCATGCTCTCTTTCAGAAGTCGATGTAAAGGTAAAGTTTGTGTAAATTGTCAATATTTTGTTAAACAATGAAAATTTTTTGACGCTGCAAAAATAAAACCTGATAAACAATATTATCAACATCATTGAGAAAGCACACATTTACAAAATATTGCAGACATTCTTTTGGAGTTGCAAGGAGCCTTTGTCAGGCAAAAAAAAAAAAAAAAAGGATGAATCCTAGTTTAAGGTCTGGCGATAAATTATTAAATCTGGCAACCCACAGAATTATCATTGTATGATTGGGTTATTTGGCGATTTTAAGCTAAATTAATGCAACCCTACTACATTATTAAGCTACAGTCTGAAAAAAATCGCCAAACCCGGACCCTAACGTAGGATTTTACCAAAAAATGGTGCAAAAAAGACAAACAAATGCCACTTTTGCTTTTGTGGGAAGTCTTGATATTAGTAATGTGACCTAGATATTTTCGGTAGATGTTTGTCAAATACGGATGGTTTGAGTTCAATGTCGATGTCTTACATTTAAACATAAAAGGTGCATTGAAATATGCTTTAAATATACTTATAACAATTTAGATCGTTAATCAGCAGTTGCAGTGCTACTTAACCCTCTGACGGTTTTGGACGTCTTATCACGTCCCTTTAGCATGTAATTCTAGAACTGCCGAACCGCCGGTGGGTTAAAAAGTTCTTCTATAAGTGTTATCTATTTTTGAGTCTAAATATTGTTTGAACATCACTAATTTGCATTCATCTATATTTTTTAATGTTTCATATTTCAGCAAAAAAGCTTCATAACAATATAAAAAAGGTTCATCGTTAGCCAATAGTTGCTCTATATATGTTACTCGAATTACTACCACTAATTTATAAGTTTACAAGCTATAATTTTAAAACATTGTTTTTTGTTCATTTTTAAACCTTGTTGTTTTTGTACAATGTTTTTTCTATGTTGATGCTTTATGTATTCGCAAATAAAAAGCTATTTCCTAAAAATATGAGATAAAAAAAGCTGCATCGTTAATCAGTAGTTGCAATATCTTCCTCACTGGTAAAAGTTTTCTTATAATTACAATTGCAATCTTTCAGTCAATGTTTTTTCAGGAGACCAAGGGAAAAATGGGATATTTCCAATTGAGTGATACAGCTAAGGGCTATACTAAACTTTCAAATTTGTGTGTAATATATTTGAAAACAGAACAATGTTTTGAAACATTGATGTTCGAAAACATTGGATGTTTTTTGATCAGTATCAATACCAACAATGCTTTAATTTCTAACATTGATATTTTGTTATCCATGTCGCACCTCTACTTTTGCATTCACTAGCTCTCATCTTTTTGCAATACAAGAGGGTCACTTGTAATCCCAAAGCAGGTGTCTCTAATATTTGCCAAGCTTGCTTTATCAAAAAGATATTTATTTCGTAATATAAATAATAGTTTAATGACTATTTATTTTTGTACGCTACGCTACAAGGGAAGGTTGTTCGGCATAAATATTGAATTGAATTTTGAAGGTGTTTTCTATATTAATGAAAACAATTCAATTAGTATTTCATTTATGACCAATTTTGAGGGATACAGAAGTAAAGCCATCTTCTGATTTTAGAGGGAGCATGGAAATATGAAGGGGAAGATGCATAAGTGAAATTTTCTGACACAAATAGACAATCTAAATCTCCTCCCAGTAATAGCATCACAATGTATCTTTTGGGGCTTCTCAGAAATGAGCATAACTTTTTTGAATATTCTTGCATATTTTTATGTTAAACGGGCAACTGCAATATGTTAAATCCATTTCTGCGCAATGTTGTTCTGAAAAATAGGAAATATAAAACAAATAACTTGGGGGGGGGGGGTATTTATTTAGGGAACATCTAATGCTGATGCTAATTTTAACTTTTAGAGTCAACTCAGATGTAATGTATTTCTTATTTTTCAGTTGATGCAGCTTGTCAGTCGAGACTCGTCTCCTACAAATTACAGTGTGGGGAAAGACATCTCTGGCATCGTTCGGGAAGTCGGAAATGCTGTGAGTACTCTGAAGCCAGGAGATGAAGTTGTGGGTATGTTATTGTTTATACATTGTTAAAAATTTTAAATAACTATACTATACTTTGCAGCAACTTAACTTGGCAGTGACGTCACTACGGGCAGAGCCAATAGGAGCTCACAAGCAGTCAGCGATCTCCTCTTATTCGCAAAGTAGGCTGTGACGTTTTATCTAGCTCGTTTTTCATAGGCTAACGTCACGCAAACGTCACGCTGACGTCATCCGCCCGTAGTGACGTCACTGCCAAGTTAAGTTGCTGCGAAGTATATGTTTGGGTTCTTATTTGTTTTGTTGTAATCTTGCTAAATTTTACTTTTATTGTATTAGTTTTCGCGCACCTTAGTTTTGATCTTATTTCCTGAATACCCTTTTTCCCTGCTTTGAATGTGTTCAAATATTGTTCTATAAGCTTTGTGAGAAATTGAAAAGATATCTTCAGTTGATATTACTTCAACTTCAAATTTGAAGAGTAATGCCAAATATGTCCAAAACTAGCTACATGTTGAGCCCAATGCATAACACAAGAATTAATTAGAACATTGTGTTATTTTTACGAGTACAAGTGTACAAGCTACGTGGCTGTTTTAGTTAGTTAGTTTGTCAGTCTTGTCATTCTGTTTCACTCTGTCTCTTACCCGTTTCAGCCAGGGTTGGCAAAGGTGGACCCAGCCCAGAAAAAACCCGCCTGGGTTTTTCTGGGCGGGTCCACCTACAAAAACCCACCCGGGTTTTCGTCAAAAGTGGGTTTTTGTTAATTTTTAAGTTATCAACAAAAAAAGTCAGTAATATCTCATCTAAATTATACATAAAAAATAAGTAAGAAATCAGGTTTATTTGAGATAATTTTTCTTAGAGTAATTATTTATTTTTATTTCTTCAATTTTCAAGTTATCGTCCAGAAAATTTTCCCAGCTAAGATTTTACTTTTTGTTGCAAAATACTTATTATTATTATTTATTTATTTTTTGATAGCAAATTACAAATTTTAAAATAAATTGAAAATGAACCATTGATAAACTTCTTGTAGATGGAAAAAATTGCTTAATTAATGTTTTATGATAATTTTGATTCAACATAGAAGTCAAATAATGACAAAATAAAAATAATGAATGAAACATATATTTCAAATAATTCACACAGATTAACACATTGAAAAAAAATCATAAATCACAACAGTTAACCAATCAAAATCACATTCACTTTTGTTTTTGTGATAATATTTATAAATCTTAACTAATTTTTCATATTGCTCTGAGCTTAGTCTGTTCCGCAACACAAACTTCTTTAGATGGAAAAAAATGCTCAATTAATGTTTGATGATAATTTTGATTCAACACAGAAGTCAAATTGTGATAAAATAAAAATAATAATAAATGAAAAATATACTTCAAGTCATTTACATAGATTAACACATTGAAAGAATCATATGACAAATCACAAGTTTACAAATCAAAATCACATTCACTTTTGTTTTTGTGATAATATTTATATATCTTAACTAATTTTTCACGTTGCTCTTAAGAATCACAAATGTTTAATTTACTAAATCTGGTACAATATTGTCCGTTTTTACGCTCGCGAATTTGTAGTTCTCGAAATTGAAGTTTTAGTTTGGAATAGTTGCTACTGCAATTTTTGCTTTTATTCTGGAGCAAGAAAAACAAAGTTTTGCTTTTAATTTCTTCTAACCCTTTTGCATTTAGTATATGATAATTTTCAGGCACTATATTATAGAGGTACCATACCACTGACTTGAAGCACTAAACCCTTTCTTTGATTAAAAAAAAACAAAGAAAATACTACTAAAATACCACTTTATTACCACTAAAATATTATAACAAGCATTTATTAATAAATTTATAATTCTTGCAAAGTTCTAATGTTAACCTCCCCCATCTGAAATTAATCAGTTTTAGTTTTGAAAATAGGAGGAGGAGGGGATATTCAACCGATCATTGAGATATGCCTTATAAAAAACATGCAAATGACGTGACTAGAAGCAGGCTACTTAAGATGAGAAAAGATGATCATTTCCATTAATAAACAAGTGCGAATGGTTTTAATTTTTTAATGTTATAAAATTAAATTTTTGAAACTTTCACATCCTAAATATTCCTGTATTTATAGGAAAGCCCATTTGCAACAGTTCTTCTATTTTGTAAAAGAAAAGTGATAAAAGTTTATAGCTGAAAACATTGTCCAAAGCTTCTTAAATATACACATTAAATATTACAATTTGGTTAATGATATTATTAATTGATATTGTTAGTAATATTAATTAATCCATTGACATTGATTAAATACAATTCAGAACTTTAACTTAATAAATATATTTTTATATGAAAGCATGCATACATTATATATTAATACCCGCATAAGAAATAAAATTTAAACCTACAAAAACCCGTAGAAACCCAGAAAAAACCCGCAAATACCCAGAAAAACCCGCAAAAACCCGGGTTGGTTTTGTTTTTGTAGAAAAACCCAGGTTTTTGCCAACCCTGGTTTCAGCTATGATTTTTGACTTAGTGCTTTAGTACATTTGAAAATGACTATGCATTTATAATTGTGCTTGAAGTGTTTTTGCCACATTTGCTCATTTGTTCGATGTTTTAGCAACTACACAGATTATTTAGAAATAGTATATTCCTTTAGTATCCTCCTTAGTATATTATTTAGAAATAGTATATTGGAAAAAGTAAATTCCAGTATTTTTAAAAGGACTTTATCATATTTTTTCCAAGAAAATCTGTAGTACAGGCTAGTATTTATATAACACCTTATTATATTTATTTTTTACCTTATTTTATTTTTTACATAGTCACTCAAGTTTGCATTCAAAGTCACTGTGTTAAAAACCCAGCATAGAAAATTAGATTTTGAAAATTGGCATTTAACTTATTCTACTTGTGGTTTTACTTCTGAAAAACTAATCACATACAATAAGGAAATTTAAATTACCATAGTCCTATAACTTGTTTTTTATTGCAAAATTTCTTTTAGCTTGATTTCAATAGCAACACAAACATTTCATTTCTTTTTTCATTGTAGGAATAATTCCTCTTGATTATGGGTTCTCTGGTTGTGCAGAATATGTTGTTCTTCACGAATTTGATGTCAGTAAGTAAACATTCATAAATGAGGTAGCTCTTAACATTTTTTTAGTGTGACTTAGAAAAGTTGATTTAACCGCTTAAATTTTTAAGTATGGGTGCTGTTTTAAAATTAATAGGGAATGAGTGCTTTTTTTTCTGAGATGGTATTTAATGTTATTTTTTACTGCTTTTATTTACTTTTAGCAAAATGAGAGGTAATGTAAGAGTAGTTTGCTTCAAAAATCATGCATATAAGTTTATTTTAACCATATTTATTCGTAGAAAAACAGTCAATTGGTTGCTTTTTTAGTTGTAAAAAATTTTTTGGTGCCTTAATCCTTTGAGTATGAAGATTTTTTAATTCCCCTTTTATTAGTTTCACATGGTGGGTTTGCTTGCTAATTTGTATGTATGTAACTCTGAATAGAAGATAAAATTCACGTTCTTTGCAAATGTAAAAGTAATATATTTAATAGTATTTTTAATACTAAAGGCTAAACTATATTACATGTTGATGTATTATAAGTGTTTCAGTTGTTTGCATGTAACTGAATAAAAGATAAAATTCACGTTCTTTGCAAATATAAAAGTAATATATTTTTTCTACTATTATTAATACTAAAGGCTAAACTGTATTACATGTTGATGTATTATAAGTGCATGTAAACTTGGCGGATATTCAATAGTTTTGAAAATCAGTTTTATTTTCTTTTTTGTTTGATTAACTCTAAAAGCGTATTCTTTAGTTTTTTTAAACTATAATTTATATTATTCTTCTTTCTGCAGCTAAGAAACCTGAGACAGTCAGCTTTGTGGACGCAGCCGCTTGCATCGGTGATGCGGTCCGCTCTTACACAGCCCTCCATTACTTGGGCCGCCTGAGCCATGGAGATACGGTGCTCATCATGGATGGGGCCTCTGCATTCGGCAGTCTATGTATTCAACTGGCTCACCACTGGGGAGCAAAAGTAAAGCTTGAAATTATATGTTCCGGTTTTATTTTATCAGTATTTTGTGATACAGTAGCCCCTCGTTATATCGCGCCTCGTTATATCGCTTATTCGGATATATCGCTCTTTTCTTTTGTCTCCCAGAAGAAAAAAAACTTTTAGTTCGAATCCATTTTTGAGAAAATATGTAAAGTGCTCAAAAAAGGTCTCTTTCTCATTTATTTTGTCATCAATGAACAAAACGAAGGTTCTTCTATTCTTCTGAATTCGCTGAAAAGAAGCAGCAAATTCCTATCACCCAAACTTGCATACTGCAGAGACAGTTTGGAAACTACTGGATACTTTCTTTTGTATTGATACAATGAGTGAAACGCATCTGGTAAAAAATCTAATGTTCGAATAAATGAATTTTTATGTATGTGCACGTATAATTTACTTGCATGCTGGATAGAAAACTATTTTAATGACCTCGGTTATATCGTGCTTTTTTATTGTCCCCCGAAAAGTGCGATATAACGAGGGGTTACTGTATTATCATTAGAATATATCGAACCCAGAGATGTAAATGGGCCCTGTAAAATAGTTTAATTTTATTTGATACGCAAGGTGAGAATCATATTTGAATATTGAGTTGACTTTGTTCAAGCTTAGTGGGTTTTGAATTTAATTAAAAAAATATTTGTATCGAGAGTTAAACTTTCTGTTTTGTTTGACTAATAAGGCAAGGTAGGAACTTTAAAGTACTAAAAATAATTACCATTTTTTAAGTTAAAAATTAAAAGGAAAAAGCATTGTTTTGATTAAAGTACTTTATAAATACAATGAATGCCTTTGTGTATAAAAATGTCTCCCCAAAAGCAAACCTAAATAAAATGTAGAACTGTCTGTGAACTAATAATTTCCGTAATACATTCTGAAAAAATACTGTGCACTTTTCAAGGCGTATATTGCCAAAAAAAAAAGCAAGTGCAAGTTTAATGCCACTTTGAGACTGTTATGATTTCTAAAACATCATGATTAATAATGTGTCTCTTTCATCCATATGTAATACAAACAGACACTCAAGAAAATTAAGACATAATACAGAGAGAAAATTAGTACAAAGCAATTTGTATAAAAAACATATCTAAACTCTGCAAACTCTGAACATTTTCTGCACATGGCATTTGTGTGTTGGTTGATATCATTTGGGTCTGCACATAGGTAAACACTTATCAAGGATTGGCTCTGGTGTTAGACCTTTGAAACAATCTTCAATGTATTCTTAATGCACCAAAAGTCTCTTTTTCCTTTCTACTCTCTCTCAGGTTGGAGTTACTTTGATATACCTCTCAAATCGGAAAATTGGCGACTTTTTTTTCTTGCCAAGCAAAATACAACCATATTGCCACAAAGTTGCCCCAAAACTTTTTTAAAAAACTCAAAAAATGGTACAAAATACAAGAAAATACTAAATTTGGCAACAGCGAAAACCTAAAAGCTGAAAAAATCTAAAGTGGCAACACCAAAATAAGAAACATCAACCTTAAAAAACTCGTAGGGAGTGCCAGATTTGGCGCTTAATTTTTGGGGGGTGTATCAAAGTTATACCCTCAGGTTTTTGTATATCATTGCAGGTCATCACCACAGTGAGTTCCGAGGACGAGAAACTCTACTTGGAAGGTCTGGAGGATCAGCTGGCCCTGGTCATAGACCTCAGGAAAAAATCCCACTCCTTTCGAAGTGGAAATTTCAGAAATGGAAACAGCGAGATGATCTGGTCTGCGTGCATGGAGGAATCCGGTGGGCTGGGGGTCGATCTGATCATCGACAACGGCGTGACCCTCTTCTCCGACAACGAATACAGGATACTGACTAACGACAACTACACCTATCCAGTCCCGAGCAAACATGAAATCATATCGGCACTATCTGTCGGGGGGCGATGGATTACATCAAAAGAAAACCTTCAGGTAAGAAGTTCACCTGTATATAATTTTGTTCCTGTTTATGATTAATTTGTTCATTTGATCTGTTTTATTGTTTATTTTTAAAATAAGATGTATTATGATAGTACAGTAACCCCTCGTTATTTCAGTCTTGTACATAGACAATAAAAAGGTGTAATACACTGCGATGCAAAAGTTTAGACAATTGGCAAATATGTGAATAAAAAGAAAACTATTCAACGAAATGCTTTCAAATTTCTACTGCAGGTACACAATATGGTCCCAAATACGTGTATGGAGTTCTTAAAATTTTAACCGGAATCAAATTTTGGATATTACAAAAAACAATTTTTAACATTGTTGCAAAAGTTTAGACAATAGTCATATTTTATGCAAATATCCCTTGAAATGTAATTGGCAGAGGGAAAGGCGGGACTTTATTATTCAATTATAAAGTGCAGAGACTGCTGAATAAATAATCAAAATCTCAAAAGCTCTGTAGTTCTCGTGTAAAGAAGATGTGAAAGTTTGGAAGCCGAAATTTGAAAATGAACCTACTTTATTAATTTTTTGTCTTTTAAATCGGCTCTAGTATGGTAGTACGTTGTTTTTTACTTTGTGGTGAGCAAATTCAGACATGCGTATCGATCAAAAAGTCCAAGAAAAATTACATTTCTTAAGGATGGAGGAATTGAAAAAAACGGCTCATACTGACGATTCGCCCCT
>JAXGGA010024928.1:0-11328 GCA_038373865.1 Uloborus plumipes | reverse complement strand
GTTTTCTCTACCTGCGCAGTAACAATCCAGAGAAAACAACCTGCAGTCCTTGAGCTCCACTTGGTAGTAGTGCTGCGACATCGATGTCGGTGTTTTGGAAACATCGATGTTTGAGGGTCGATGTTTTTCCATCATGGATGTTTTGGGTTCGATGTTGTCTTCTATGTTGATGTTCTATATTCCAGCAAAGAAAACCAAAGAAATATATACGATAAGCATACTTATTAAAAAGTTTTCATCTTTAATCAGAAGTTACAATATTAACCTCATTGAAAAAACAAACTTTCTATGATTGTTATCGATGTTTTGCTCTCGATGTTTGTGAAATATCTCTAATTTGCTTTCGCCGTTTTTTTAATGTCTTTTAATGATCGTTGTTTCGCGTTCAATGTTTGTTTTTTTTCTTCTTTCGAAGTACTTTTAACATTTCAGCAAAAAACAAGTTTTATAAAAATATGCGACAAAAAAAAGTTATTCAGTTAATCAACCGTTGCAGTATATATCTAACTGAAAAAAGTTTTCTTAATTGACATCGATATCTTACGGTTGATGTTTTTCCAGGAGACAAAAGATATGTCTAATTGAGAGATATAAAGAGGCGCTTGTAATGGGAAGTAACTGAATAACTGTATATTCAAATGTGTAGGCAATGAGGAAAAAAAATAGATCTATGTTTTGAAACATCGATGTTTGAAAACATCGAAGAAACAGAAAAAACAACCAGTCCTTCATGCGACCAATCTTGTTGGCAAGTCGCTTAAATGAGTACACTAGAAACTTTCTATTCCGCCTGTTTTAATTTTTGAGTAGCTTTGGATGACAAATAAAAATCCCACGCCAAGCTAGTGTTTGCAACGTGTTTTTTCTTCTGCTATCACAACACACTTAACATCGCTGCTGCAGAGCGTGCGCCGGTATTCGCTCCCTCTGGCGGTGGGCACGCAGGGCCCGATTAACCTCTGAAGTTAGGGGAAGCTCAGTCTCCTGTAGGGGCCCTCCACTTTTCATGAAAGAAAATTTTCGGACGACTCTGCACGTTGACACAAAACACACTAATGCTACAAAGATTATTCTTAAAGTGGCCCAGTAAAATTCAGATTCAAGTTTAGCCTATATACTTGCACCTTAATCCTCAGCAAATAAGGGTGGTTTGTACTTGAATACGATTTATCACTTCGCAAAATTAGCGTAAAAATCCATAGTAGCACAGTTGTGCCAAACTACACTGCTCAAAACAATTAAAGGATATTGTAAGTTTCCTATAAAACAAGGGTTTAAACATTTTTTAAGAATTTTTTTTTTTTGCATAAAAGTTAAGAAGAGAGTTGCAAAGGTAAATTTTGCTCATTTTCCAACTTCATAGTATGCAAATTTGAGCTTGACGTCGAAAACGACGCTTTAGCGGCAGCGAATGAAATTTCACTCTCACTTTACTATAAGATAAGGCAGAAAAGAAGGATCGACGTTCTGTAAGAGCATAGTTCCGATGTGTGCCATGTCTCAACGAAGACCTTTGACCAATTCAGCAGCTTCTAGAGTTGTTGGCAGACTAGAGGGAGGTCAAACACAAGCCGAGGTAGCGGAAGCCATTGGAGTATCTCTACGTGTAGTTTCCAGGGTCTGGAACCATTTTCTAGAGACTGGAAGTGCTGCCCATAGATCAGGGCAAGGACGTAGACTGGCTACAACGCCCAATGAAGACCGCTATTTAGCTTTATCGGCTCGGAGGCACCGAAATATGAGTGCCATTCAACTGCAACGACAACTTTGCTCGGCTACTGGCACCCGTATTTCGACACAAACTGTTCGAAATCGACTCCACGCCGTTGGCATGTATGCCCGTCGACCAATGGTGTGTGTCAGATTAAGTGCAAGTCACCGTCGTGCCCGTAGAGAGTGGGCACCGGAGCACGTTAGTTGGTTAAGAAATGAGTGGTGCAATATTCTGTTCTCTGATGAGTCCCGCTTTTTCCTTCATCCTGATAATATGCGGGTTTTCATCTTGAGGGAACGTGGCACGAGAAATAATCCAGCATTTGTGCTCGAAAGTGTCAGATTTGGTGGTGGAGGTGTGATGGTATACGCCAGCATTTCCATTGATGGTCGAACCGACCTCCATATCTTCCAAAATGGAACTCTGACTGGTCATCGATATAGGGATGAGATCCTCAGACCTATTGTCGTCCCTTACGCTGCAGCAATTGGAGATGACTTTATTTTAATGAACGACAATTGCAGGCCACATCGTACTAATTTGGTGAATGACTTTCTTTTTGAAGAAGGAATTTTACGTATGGAGTGGCCAGCGTGTTCTCCGGATATGAACCAAATAGAGCCCATTTGGGACATCCTAGGAAGACGAGTGGCTGAACGCCTATCACCTCCAGAAACTCGCCAGGCACTCGAAAGAGCTCTTTGGGAGAAATGGGGTAGAATACCCCAGCCCCTCATTAATACCCTCATTGAGTTCATGCCTCAGAAGTGTTTAACACTGCTAGCTGTCCGGGGAAACCATACGCCCTACTAAACGTGGCTTTCTTCAAAAGAAACCCTTTTTTCATTTGTTTTTCTCATTTTCAGAAAATGTGTTTTTTTTTTCCTTTTTTTCCCTTTGGCACCCAAAAGCTGAATAAAAAGCATTTTTTTTTCTGCCAAAGTAATGTAATTTTTATCTCTTATAGCTTACTACGTGTGGTCGATAATATATCAATGAACCAAAATGGTCTTTGGAGCAAAATCAACCCAAAATCTCAATATCCTTTAATTGCTTTGAGCAGTGTATATTGAGCAAATTATTTTTAACCCTTTCTGGACAACATTTTTTTCACCTAAGGAAACAATTTTTTCCTTCCAAATCTCAATCAAGGGAGACCATAGGAAGCACATCTACTTAGTTTTTGAAGACTTACTGCTGCCGGCAGATACGAATGTGCCAAAAGCGGCACAATGTTCTATAGTGGAATAACTCACTTAACAACTGAGGCAAAATGATTCTGGAGGTATGTGCCGAATTCAGCACACCTGACGTTAAAGGGTTAAAATTGAATTAAAATACGGAAAGTGGGGTTTTTAAGAAGTTTTCCTGCCATTTTAGGGCCCTTTGAAATTTCTGAGGGCCTCTTTTGGGTAATCTGGCCCTGTGGGTACGTGTCCTAACCTCCAAGAACTGCTGTAACTACCATTTCCCAAATGATATGATTGTATCATTGTTTATAATTCTCTGAAGTTGCTCAACTCTTTTGTAGATCTTCGACAAGACATGCTTACGCTACAGATGATCCGCATTATGGACAGGCTGTGGAAAGATGAAGGCCTTGATTTGCGGTAAGACATTTCATTTACAATTATTTCATTCAATTCTTATTTTATATTCCGATTTCGAAATTCGATTGGATGAGGGAACAGATTGGAAGGCACACATTGCAGGCAGATTATGAGGAAGTAGACGGTAAAATTCAACTTCAGATATTTACCAACCACTTAAGTGTGATATCATTGAGACTTCACTTCACTTCCCTCTTGGAGGGGCCACAAATACCTGTCATTGTTGTAACTTAACCTGATACGGCACCGTCGAGGCTTTTTATTGGACAATTAAAACAAATGCATCTAACTTTCACAAGAACATAAGACGATTACAACAAATAATAAAACACAAAGCAAAAAACAATTGCAGCATATTGTGACACAAAAACATGACATTTTTTTCCACATAGTCGGAATTAACAGTGATAAAACACTGTGGATTATATCGGTAGTGCATTTTACGGTGGATTGTTGCAAATATTTACAAGTATTATTGAGACTTTGAACAAATTAAGTAACATCGTTTGAGTAAATATCAACATTTCCAATACTGTGCACAAACGTTCTCAAAAACAAAGAGCCAAAAAATAAGCAAAAATTATATACTTTTACGTATAATCCGGGCTGTAGTTATGACCAACCTCTGCATCACCCCCACCCCCAGATGGTAAGTTCTGGCTGTTATTGTGATGCATTTTGTAGATTCTTCTCCACAGAATGATGAAGGAGCTACATTGACATTTTGGACTGGAGGCGTACTGGGATTTGTGGATTTTAGACCAAATGGTGTGTAACACCAAACCAAATGGGCGTATTAATATAAACCTATTTCAGTATTTGCAGCTGAAGCAAAAGCGGATTCTTCAGAAATGTGTATTCTTTAACACATTCAACCAATGTTTTTTTAGGAAGGAAGGATGGGGGGGGGGGGGAGTCACATTTTCTTCTGGCAAATAAAAATCGGATCACCGGCTCTTCGTCTCGCATTTGAAGCGAAATTGTTTAACTATTGAGGATTTTTTTCATTTTGAAGTTAATCTATTCAATGTATTCATCTTGGTTCAGCGACAATCAAATGAAAACGCATCAAACAAAATCTTCCCGCAATGTGTAGGTACAGGTACTTGCTTTGAATTCATGTAAATGGTTGGCATATAGACCGAAAATCGTCCTTTTAAATGAAAAATGACCTTTTCTTAGAATAACTTTTCAAATAGAAATAGCGCCCCCTGTCTGCTGTCTCGGTGATGAATCGATAAGGTTGACGATTTAAAGTCACGCGAAAATAAATAAAAAGAGAAATCTTACCAACATCGCCGCGGGCCACTGGTTAAAAATAACTCATTGACAAATATTTTTATCGATTCCTGGAAAAATATATGAGCTGCATTTAGGTGGGAGGTGCAAACTGCCAAGTTCTGCGATTCACATATGTTTGGAATCGATATCGAAAATCGGTTTCCCAGCAGAAACTAATGGCAATGATTTCATTTCTTTCATCATTTTTCACACTCGAATGGCAACTGTTTTGACTCGAATAGATTACCAGTGTTACGCTTTATAGAACAGGTTAAGTAGATATTTATTGAATTCGATTGTGAAACAGCTAGCGATTATGAAACTGAAAAAAATGGTCAAAAATTAAAGTTTTTGGGACTGAATTTTCAAAAATGCCTTGATGAGACTCTCTGAACAATATCCTCCGTCATCTAAAATAATTCACTATTGTGTATTTTAAGCCTTAAATTTCGAAAAAATTCCGGATGCTCCTCCCCCAATCATTAAAATTCTTCTAAAATGTTGTTTTTTAACTTCAATTTTGGAATTTTCGGGGGAATTTCTCCAAAACCAAAGTATTTTTCTAACGTTTTCAAAAAATGGCCTATAATAGTGTTTTTGTTACCTCAATTTGAAACAAGAAGTTCTGTCAAGAACTAAACGAGCCTACTTTCCCGCACATCGACATCGGCATTCTCGCATCTGATCATTATTCTCTTGATTATCTGAGACTTAAAATTATGTCAAACATACCTTTTTAGCACTTAGAGCTGATTTCGAAAAGCAAAATATACCCTTTCATCAGATGAAATAGACACGTAAAAAGTAATTAACGAATAAATAAAGTTTTGTCGCACCTTTTAAAGAGTGTAACTGTTACAGTTCCTCCGTAGAAAAAATCCTCCATCGTTTTCAAAAAAAATAATAATAATAATAATAATAATGATAATAATAATAATAATAAAATAAATAAATAAAAGTACAAAGAGCATCAAAACACATTTTATCAAAGAAAGAAAAAAAAAGAAAAAAAAAAACTCGTCCGTTAATAAAATGTCTCGAATTTCACTTTTAATCTGTTACCAGTTGTTAAATATAAATAAAGAATAAAATGTTCTCGTGAATGAAAAATTTTTGTTACAAAAAAAAACATCGTCTGCCAAAAAAAAAAAAATAATAATAATAATAATAATAATAATAAAATAAAACAAATGAATAAATAAACAAAAAATCGTCTGCACAGTCAGTATTTTTTTTTTTCTGAGCATGCATTTCCGCCATGTTTGCGGAGTCGGAATCAGAGTCCTCACAGAAGGTTACTCAGAAAAGTACGTTACAAACATTATTTATCAAAACCATTTTCTTACAAAGTTAGTATGAAGGAAATCCGACTTTAAGTTCAGGATCAACATTCAACTTAAATTTCCCGTAGACGCTAATGTTAATTTTTTTTCTGAACGGTTCAATATTGAACGAAAAATGGTTCAAATCAAAAAGCGAAATATGGGAATGTATGGGAAAGCCTCTCCGAGATCTTTCAAACAAAAAAAAGTTTATTCCATTCGGACGGTTCACTCAAAAGTTATTAGGTGGGGAAAGGTTGCTTGAACGGTTCAATGTTGAACGAAAAAGTGTTCAAATTGAAAATTTAAATACGGTAATGAAGTATCCTTGCTGAGATCCTCCGAACAAAAAAAAGTTTATTTAAATCGGACTGTTCACTCAAAAGATATTAGGGGTGACAGCTTGATTGAGCGGTTCAATGTTGAACGAAAAATTGTTCAAATCGAAAATGTAGATACGGGAATGAAGTATCCTTGAAAAGATCTTTCGAACAAAAAAAAGTTTGTTCAAATCGGATTGTTCACTCAAAAGTTAGCATCGCGGGACCGGTTGTTTGAACGGTTCAAAGTTGAACCAAAAATTGTCCAAATCGAAAAATCAAATATGGGAATGAACTGCACTCGCTGAGATCTTTCGAACAAAAAAAAATGTACTCCATTCGGACGGTTCACTCAAAAGTTATTAGGTGGAGAAAGGTTGCTTAAACGGTTCAATGTTGAACCAAAAGTGTTCAAATTGAAAATTTAAATACGGTAATAAAGTATCCTTGCCGAGATGCTTCAAACAAAAAAAAGTTTGTTTAAATCGGACTGTTCATTCAAAAGTTATTAGGGGTGACAGCTTGATTGAGCGGTTCAATGTTGAACGAAAAATTGTTCAAATCGGAAATGTAAATACGGGAATGAAATACCCTTGAAAAGTTCTTTCCAACAAAAAAAAGTTTGTTCAAATCGGACTGTTCATTAAAAAGTTAGTATCGCGGGACCGGTTTTTTGAACGGCTCAAAGTTGAACCAAAAATTGTTCAAATCAAAAAATCAAATATGGGAATGAGCTGTACTCGCCAAGATCTTTCCAACAAAAAAAAGTTTGTCCAAATCGGAATGTTCATTCAAAAGTTATTAGGGGGGGACAGACAGACCGACAGACCGACCGACCGACCGACCGACCGACCGACACACAAATTCCCCATCTCAATACCCTACTTTCAAATTTTTAATTTTTTCGATATTCATTTTACCTTTTTATTTTTTTAACTTGGCGATATTTTTTGGACTTGGCGATATTTTTTTAACTTGGCGATATTTTTTGGACTTGGTGATATTTTTTAGATGCATTAAGCTACTTTTAATACTTTTTTCGTCTTTCTTTTATTTTTAACGGGAAAGTAGGCTAAAAATGTCTGATAGAGAGTCCTGAGCTCCATTCCTGGTCAAATTCCTTTTGAAATATATAGTTTTAAAATAAGCTTTTGAACTGACTCTGTATGATGTTTGATCCGCAATATTGCACATATATTAAGGCAACCCAAAAAAAAGATTTTTTTTTTTTAAAGTTTTATTTTTGATCAACGATGTAATTTTCTTCATTATCAACAATCTTTCGCCGTATAGTGCTTAAATTTTCAATCCCGAACGAAAAGAAATTGATCGGTTTTTGAACAAAATATCTGGAGATGGCATTTCGGTTGCCCGAATTTTTTCTTTATTTTTTGTCTCATATAAATAATCTGAATAAAAAGAAATCAAATGATGCAATGTCAAGTGAGGATGGTGAATAAAGTAGCTCACAACAGCGCATTCATTTTTTTAAAGGTCAGCCTTGAACAGTATTGTCTTTCACTATCATGTTTCAGGAGCACTCTCTTTCTGATGATAATGGTGGAGATATTCTCAACGAAAATTGAACCATCTGAATTCCTTTTTTTTTTTTCTTTTTCTTTTCCTGATTGCTAAAAGAGAGACGAAAACTTGAAAATTTGCCTTGCGTCAAACATGCCATTTTCAGATATTTTGCTCCAAAAATGGTTGATTAAATTGTTAAAAAATTATATGGTTGATTAAAAATAAAATTTTTCAAAGGTTTTTTTTTTTTTTTTTTTTTTTTTTTTTGGCAAAAAAAAAAAAAAAAAAAAAACACTTTAGTTTCGGTCCTCCTAATACATGCAGTCTAGTTAATTGTATTGATGAATCGGATATATCACGTATTTCCTGTGCTTTCCTAATATTGTTTTTTATTTATTTATTTATTTTTTTTTATATTAACAGCAGTAGTGTACACTTGGGATTTTTTTCCTTCATTGAAAAGATACGTTCTCTATTTTTTTTCTCACATTTTTCATGTTAATACCTTTTGAGCTTCTATTGCAACAAAAAAGCAGCAGAAAAGAGGATATGAAATCAAATTTTATTGATCATATACTGTCGGCCCCGCTAAATGAATACCGTCGGTTCCAGGAAATAGTATTCGATTAAGCGGGTATATTTAACATTGCGTCTAGGGCATGGGAAATATTTGGTTCCGAGATATTTTATTCGTAGAAGCGGGGTATTCGTTTAACTGTTACCCGATTAAGCGGGGCTGACAGTATCCCTAGCAGCATAATCTCATCGGCCCATGATCGGCCATTCATCGAAACCCGATGAAATTCTTATCGGTCGATGATCGGATTCGATGAGTTCTCATCGGGAATTCCTCCAATTTGTCTCATCGGCCAAACAGAATCCGAGCAGCAAAATCCGATGAGTTTTGCTCGAAATGCGATGATATTTAGAGCAATTTACGAGCAGTGCAGTCCCATGCCGATGAATTTAGGATCCATTTTGGATGCTCGCTTATTTTCATCGGGAAAGTTGATCGGAAGAATATCGCTTTCCGATAAGAAGTAGCTCATAGAAAACCGTGCTCGGATACTGATCGGAACGATGTCATCGTGCGTTACGGGATCAGTTTACGAGGAGTTCGATGATCGGCCGAGCAAAATCCGATGAGTTGATGCTACTTGGGATAGTTCCCGATAAATGTATTTGGTAAAACCCTCTCCGGAAAAAGTCTGGTTACGGCCCTGGTTCAACATGTTTTTCTCAAAAGATCCATCCTTACGAACATCACCGCCGTGTGACCTCAAAAAGATTTTGTTTGTCCACAGTATGATTCCGTACCAATGTATGGCAACAGGCAACAAGATGGGTCTCATTGAAGTCGTACCAGACGCCGACACCATCGCCAATATTCAGAAGGAAAAGGGAATTACTGTGACTTCGGCTTTCAAAAAGGGCTCCATATTGTCGTGGCTGAAAGATCACAATCCAGACGACAGCAGGTAATTGTTTAATTTTCAAACTTGATTAATTTTCCAATGATTTTTCATTTATATTGCGGACTAGCTTATTACCCGGCGCTGCCCGGGTGCTTATTAACACAATACAGCTCCAAAATATTATTTACGTAATGAAATAGGTGAGCCTTAAATTGATAATTTATTGTTAATCGTCATCTGTGTTGGAAAATACTCATATTTAAATGTGTTAAATTTAATCGATTTATACGCGTAAAGGCTTATCTCTATTTATCTACTCAAAACTGAGAGAAAATGGCCCTTTTTAGACAAAAAAATTGAATGTTGAGCTTTTTGGATTTTTTTTTTTTTAATTTCAAAACCCCGCCGGTGTGAATTCTAGTGCATCAAGTAACCTCTGTGCCAAGATTGGTGAAAATCCGACCAGAACTGTGAATTTATGTGAGGAACAAACATATATATATAGTACCTGGGGACCGAGCCCACTCGGTTAAAAAAAAAGAGGTTTGTAAACTCGTGTTTATTTCTAAAATGCGAAGTACTTATTTAGATCAACTTGAAAAGCATTTTTAAGCCTTTGGTTGCAATTACGCATTTAAAACAGCCGAAATTTGTTTTAAAAAACACAACCTCATGCTCACCGTAAAATCACACCCAATTTCATTTAATTTGGCGCCGAAGGCGCGGGAGGGGTTGATGAGAATGGATGCAGAGTCCCTGTTCTCCAGTACGCATTTGGTTCCAGTTGGTTTTGACTTTCACTTCACTTCACACTCCAAGGTTCCCCCAGTTCATACCACAACTCGTGGTTTAACCGGGATGGGGCTCTGAAGAGCGCTCTGTTTTTGAACCAGGCACAAGGACCGAGCAAACCCTTGGCCCAGCATCCCACCAGAGGTATCGTTTCACTTGGAGAATTTTACGACCACGAACAATTTTAACGTCCCCCAGCCACCATTAATGAAGACGGTGGATCTTCGATAGACTGAGCTTCCTCTATATGATCGGCCCGGGACCCTCCGGTTACGAGTCCGACGACTTACCGATCGGACTATCGCGGCCCACACCCAATTATAACTTTATTTTAATCGATTTCTTTTAAATTTAAAAAACAATGATAATTCTAACGTGTTGCAAAACTCGTTTGCCAAATACCATAAAAATTTTAATTTGCGCTGATGTGATTAAATATGAAATCCCGTGTTATAATAAAACGTGGTTGCTATAAAACAGTAACAATAAGAGTCATCATAAAGAAAATGGCGAAAGAAAGCTCGCGTCAAACTTTTAATGAAAGCACGAAAAACGGGATTTTTTGTGAAAACTTGCGTTTTTACAGAAAAAACGCCGATGTAGCTGAACTCAAAAACCAAAACTTTATCTAAATGCAAAAGTTTATCAAAATCGTTAGAGCCGTTTTCGATATCCGAAATATATTACAAGAATTGCTCGTCTAAAGATATTAGATGTAATTTTGTTTCGAAACTTAATATTTTAAGAATGAGTTTCATATTTATTGATTTTTTACCTGAAATATCTTACTAAACACTCTTGAGGAGGAAAAAAAGTATTCTAAAACTAACTATAACACTTTTATACTCAATTTTGAAATCGCACTTGAAAAGTAAAAAGTAATCTGATTTTTAGATAATGTAAGTGATCATAAAATTCAATAGATGTCGGTGGACAATAACCACTGCTTTTATTCCATGACTTTTGAATAAACGAAACAGCTTGTTATCTAGTGAAGCCTTGCTTTAACATTTCAAAAACAATAACAATTTAACGTTGCCAAATACCATAATTTGAACTTGCGCTGTCCAATTGTTATAACAAAACGTGGTCGCCGCGGAAACAGTAACAATGAAAGTAATCATAAAGAAAATGGCGAATTAAAAGCTTCTCAAACTTTCAATGAAGGCACAAAAAAAAACGGGGTTTTTTGTAAAAACTCGCGTTTTTACAGAAAAAACGCCGACGTAGATGAACTCAGAAACCAAAACTCTATCTAAATACAAAATTTTATCGAAATCGTTAGAGCCGTTTTCGAGATCCGAAAAATAAATAAATAAATAAATAAATATACAGGGTGTCCACTCCAAT
>JAXGGA010024927.1:0-11329 GCA_038373865.1 Uloborus plumipes | reverse complement strand
GTTTCCTGGGGCTCTGCACGTACTACAGGAAATTTGTGAAGGGTTTTTCCAACATTGCACGACCTTTGCATAAGCTGACGGAGAGCAAACAAAAATTTGAATGGTCCAAAGAATGCGAGAATGCATTTCTACAGCTGAAGGAGGCTTTAACATCAACGCCTATTCTCTCTTATCCTCAGCCTGGAAAATCCTTCATACTTGACACTGATGCGAGCCACGAGAGCGTTGGAGCTGTTTTATCTCAAGAAATAGACGGTAACGAACATGTCATCGCCTACTGGAGCAAATGCTTATCCAAGTCGGAGCGAAATTATTGTGTCACGAGAAAGGAATTGCTCGCCATAGTTAAAGCTGTAGAACATTTCCATCATTACCTCTACGGCCGTAAATTCCTGCTCCGGACCGATCATGCCTCTTTAACTTGGCTTTTGAATTTCAAGAATCCAGAGGGCCAGGTAGCCAGGTGGATACAGCGGCTCCAGGAATATGACATCGAGATTAAGCACCGAAAAGGTTTGTCACACGGTAATGCTGACGCATTGTCAAGAAGACCTTGTTCCGAGAACTGCCATTATTGCTCCCGAATAGAGAAACAGTACGGGATTACAATCCCTACTGCCTGTCAAGTTACTGCTACTTCATCATCTTCAGATCCTGATCCATGGAGTGACGACCAAGTTAGAAAAGATCAGCTTGAAGACCCAGACCTAAAGCCTATCATAGAGTTAATGGAAAAGGACAGTCGGCGACCTAGTTGGCAAGACGTTTCTCTCTACAGTCCTGCGACGAAAAGATACTGGGCTCTATGGAAATCTCTCCAGTTGCGAAATGGCGTCCTGTATCGGAAATGGGAATCTGACGATGGTAAAGCATTCAAATGGCAGTTACTCCTTCCGAGATCAAGAATTCCAGACGTTCTAAAGGAATTGCACAGTAGTCCGACTGGAGGACACTTTGGTATCCTGAAAACCCTCCACAAGGTTCGAGAGCGCTTCTTCTGGAGCAAGGCGAAGGATGACGTGGAGAAGTGGTGTCATTCTTGTGACGCCTGTACTGCCCGTAAAGGACCGAAGAGAAGAAGCCGCGGGAAACTACATCTTTACAACGTAGGAGCTCCTTTCGAACGAATCGGGATCGACATTCTTGGTCCTCTACCGAAAACTACTGATGGGAACAAATACATCCTCGTTGCCATTGACTATTTCACCAAATGGCCCGAAGCATATTCCATTCCGGATCAAGAAGCTACCACTGTAGCAGAGACTCTAGTCCAGCATTGGATCTCGAGATATGGGACACCTTTACAGATCCATTCTGACCAGGGAAGGAACTTCATCTCTGCTGTGTTTAAGGGCCTGTGTAAAATCCTCAAAATTGAGAAAACTCGAACGACACCACTACACCCACAATCGGACGGCATGGTGGAGAGATTCAACAGGACAATCCTTAATAATCTCTCGCTTATGGTCTCCAAAAATCAACAGGATTGGGACAAGAAACTTCCTCTGTTCCTGCTGGCCTACCGCAGTGCTGTCCACGAGACCACCGGATATTCCCCATCACAGATGCTCTTCGGCCGAGAGCTTCGGCTGCCTTGTGATCTCGTCTTCGGTCTCCCTCCAGATGCGCCTTCATCGCCTGAGGAGTACGTCCAGGATCTCCAGGCCCGGTTGGAAGACGTTCATCACTTTGCACGGGAGCGAATCAACATCGCGACGGAGAAGATGAAGACCCGATACGACACAAGGTCCACTGGTCATGACTTTCAAGAAGGTGACAAAGTATGGCTATGGAATCCCATCCGACGTAAAGGTCTGTCACCCAAATTGCAGTCGCATTGGGATGGACCTTACACAGTTCTCCACCGGCTGAACGACGTCGTAGTGAGGATCCAGAAGTCATCACATTCAAAACCTAGGGTTGTCCATTATGATCGGCTAGCCCCATACTATGGCCATAGTTCGTAAAGTAAATCTAAAGCTACCATGGTAATTTAATTGTAAATTTTGTATATAACTTTTGCCTTTAATTGTCTGTAATATTACTTCATCAATGTTATTATTTCTTTCATGTTCTCATTGTTATTGTTTATCATGTTTATGATTGGTTATCACGTAATGTCTGCATCTGTAAATTTTCCCTTGCTTCTTTTCTGGGGATTGTACTGCCCGGGACGTGCAGTCCTTAGGAAGGGGGCAATGTTACAAATCTTGTAAATAGTTGTTGTTTTCCCTGCCTTGCATCATTTTCATTAGTTTTGGTTTTGTCTGACGTCATGTTGCAGGGGTATCTGAGGATATCACTTTTATCACTTGTATACCGGCCCCGTAGCGCTTTGTGGTTTTTACACTTGCCCTAACTTTAATAAGCGTGAAGACATTTTCGCTCGGAGTGGTGTTTTTCTTTTTATTTCTAGCGTTTTCTTGAATGAATTGTTTAAAGTTGTGAATGATTTGGAATATTCCAGATATTACTAGAAAGTTGTCGAGAATTCTTTCCGTGTATAAATAGCTGGCCTTGAACACAGGTCAGTCAGTTATTTTCAGATTTGATTCTGGTGACTCGTTTTTCATCCGCTTGGGCGGATGGTTGTTTTGCTTTTGTAATTGCTTAATTACTGTTCACGTTTGATACGTGGTGCTGAGTTACTGTTGAGAGTACAGTGTACTGTTGGCTGCCTAATTGCTGATGTTTAGCAATTGTTTTCTGCTCTTATTGTAAATAGTGTACATACTTGTAAATAAATTTATAGTTACTTCCTCAAGATTGGAACGCTCATTTGAAGAAAGTTGAAGGTGCTACGGACTCGTTACAATATATAATACAGAAATATTGCAAACTGCGAAATGTTATTTACAAATGACAGTTGGCTTATTCCACGTCTTGTTTTGTGAGGTTATAAATCATTCCTTTTCCGTTTCTACTAGGGTCTACTTTCGAAATAATAGCACTTATGGGCACATTGAGTACATTTTCAAAGTCTGGATAGTAGATAGAATTTGAGGGTCCATGAGGCTGCAACAGCTTGATTTTCTTCATCTGTGTCTAAGACGCACCTTAGCCACCAATATCCATTATACCTGCAGATCAAGAATCCAACCATTTCTGAGCAATCAAGATCGCCTTTGACAGTTGTAGTACGTTTGATCCTTATAGTGTTGAAAATGAATATGCATTCACTTGCATCTGATTCCTGTTTAATGGCATTACACAATGAAGACTGAGTGCTTGGTGTTGTTCTTGCCATCATTTTTCTGGATTTCAAAGCCTCTGCTTTCTGTTTATAATGTTCAATTGTGCAATATTGAAAATGAATTGATTTGATATGGAAGAAGAGGCTTTGAAATCCAGAAAAATGATGGCAAGAACAACACCAGGCACTCAGAGTGTTGGAAATCGATTAAAACTCAACTCAGAAATCGAAATCCGTATCAATTAAAACTCATTAGTTAATAAAATAGCAATTTATTAACACAACTCAGAAATTATGCAAGAACGTACCATCTATATACTACAGATAACTAACATCAAAACTTAACTTGAAACTAACTCACACAATAACTCAGTATTCCATGAAAATTCAAATATTTTAAACTCCAACAATGCCAAATATATAAAATAAAGTATAAAATAAAGTGCAAGGCTTAACAAACTCTAAATAAGAAACAAAATACAAGGCTTTGCACTTAACAATAGTTGCAGATCCAACATCCTCCCACCTTGAGTTGGGGGACTTCTCAACTCAACAGTCATAAGTCACACAGTTTTTTTTTTTTTTTTTTTTTTCTTTCTAGTTGGCGATACTCTTGATTTGGCATTTAACAACTGTACCTTAACACATCACAAAAGAAATGCAAAGAGTTCTTTTCGTTGTCATCGCCAATTTTCAAATACCAAGGAATTTGCATCTTTTCCAAATAAAAAATATTTCTGATCCACTTCTCACACAGTTATCCTCGTAGAAACTTTTCATCAATAAACTAATCATATTCTCATGATATTTCTCATCTTTACGGTTCAGAATACTTTGTAAATGATGCGTAATCACAATTCCAAGCAAAAATGAACAACTCGAAACGCCAAATACTACACGGCAATGGCGAAAGTGCGTTAGTTGGCCGTTTTCCCCGAACCACAAAAATCGCAAGTAATCTTTATCAATAGAGGACAGACAAATTTGTAGAAAAGCCTCGTGGATGTCCGTTATAACTCCAATTTTTTCCAAATGAAACCAAAACAAAATATTCGGAATCACACCAATTAGATTAACTCCACTCTTTAAACAATCATTGTGACTAGCTGAACCTTTTGGTTTCGCCGAAGCATCAAAATTAGGGCGTGTTTTTGTTGCACTATTCTCCTTTAAAACCAGACGGTGATGCAAATAATGTGGTGCACTTTGAATTTCCTCTTCTGATACATTTTCTGTAATATTTTCTCCCAGCCATTCTTTAAACACTTTTCCGTATGATTCGAACATTCTTTGGGATGCTAGATTCTTTACAACTTCCTGCAGCCTTTTCTCAGAGAGCTCGTCAAAATTATCAGGAAGTGGAAGATGACCCTCAATCCAAGGCAAACCCACTAAAAATCTATCATTTTCTATTCGAACTGTATCTAAAAAATGCTGATTTGTCACCTCCTGTAATTCAAGTGCTGTCTTCTTTTCTGAGTGATCAGTTATGCCCAACGAGTCAAGCGTCCACAAATTTGATGTACAGGTATCACTACAAATCATACTCGTTACAAGCAACGCAGTGCTTTCATGAGATTCTAAGCTAGAGTTCTTCCCCATTACAGTCCACCCTAACTTAGTTTCAACTGCAGCAAGGCCACTAGGAAGTAATTTAAGTCCTCCTGTCATAAGTTTTCCTGCAACGTCTGCTCCTATCAAAATTTCAATTGGGGCTCTATTATCATCCTCAATATAAATGTTTAAGTCGGAAAGTTCTTTTGCACATTCACTCGTAGGTGGCTTTGTTTCGCATATGACTGATTGACTTAAAACGTCAAAATTGCAATTATAGTCTCCATTAGCACTCGTTAAATATAATTTATATACGTCGTGCTTACACACACCAGAATTGTTTCCTCCAAAAAGAGCATGTTGGAGATACTCTGTACCCTTAGCTCTGTACTTCATCTCCTTAGCTGTATCCTTTAGAATATATGACCTCTGTGATGCAGAATCAAAAATTGCTCTTACTTTACGCCTCCTTCCGTTACCTCTGACGATCACCATCAGGGTCTGCAACATTACTTTTGGCGACATCGAAATGTTTGCAAGGGCTGAATCTTGCTCCAAAGTTTCTTCTAATGTAACAACTCTTTCAGAAGACGGGGATATCTGTGCACTTCTACACAACAAAATGTGATGTTTTCTTCCACAGTTGACGCATCCCTCTTTTACATTGCATTGACGAACTTGGTGTCCTTCTCTGAGGCACAGAAAACAGCAATGAGATTTCCTGACAAGATCTTCTCTCTCTTTAAGCGATAACTTTCTTGCTTTTATGCAATCATTCGAATCATGATGGTTGTGGCAAAAAATACATTGTTTCAGACCCTGTGAGGAAGTTAAAAGATCAGCTGCTGTTGCTACTTGAGCGGCATTCCCAAATTTCGATTTATTAACAGATTTTTTCTCAGTGTAAAACATGTCATCTCGAATAACTGATTTCACTTTAGAACACTCGAATGATTGAGAAGCCAAAATTATTCTTTCTTCGGCTTCTACCTCATCTTGTAGAAAATCCAAAATCGAGCTCAAGTCGCTCTTCTCTTCTTGGCGCGAACTCTGTTCATCTTCTGTGGCAGCATCTCTCCTTCTTCGATTAGTTGTTCGGTGCCGCTCCCAAGCTCTCAATGTTTCTTGGGGTAGCGATGACTCAATTAGAGGAAACAACATGGCTGCATATTTGGCTCTTGTTACACCCAGTGTTTCCAATGCCCGTAATTTACTTTCTAGTAAATCATATAGTACTCTAAGAGATTTTGTTCGAGCACTGCCTTTCTGAAGAACTATCGCCAACAAATCTCTTACATAGACCTGGATCAACAGTTCATCTTTGCCAAATCTACTCTTTAACTGACTCAATGCTTGTTCGTAACTGTCACCACCCGGTGGGAAACTTTTAATCAAATCTTCGGCAACGCTTCCTTTCACCATACTTTGAGACAGGTATGCAAATTTATCATGTAAATCTAAATTGGGATCTTTATCAATCTTCTGAAACTGTCCCCAAAACCCCAGCCAGTATCTTATATCTCCATTAAATGACGGGAGTCGAATCTTTGGGTACCGTAGCAGAGTATTTCGCTGTGACAAATTTGCACTCGAGACCGAAGCCGAGTCTTTTTCACCTTGGCAAAGTTTTTTGAGTTTGTGTCCTAAAACGCGCCAACGATCAATATACATCTCAGATTGATCGAATTCAGCATCACGTTCTGTTTCCACAGTATTATATTCGAATCAGAAGATTGCAGGTTCGAGTCCTGTCACGGACGCCAGATGTTGGAAATCGATTAAAACTCAACTCAGAAATCGAAATCCGTATCAATTAAAACTCATTAGTTAATAAAATAGCAATTTATTAACACAACTCAGAAATTATGCAAGAACGTACCATCTATATACTACAGATAACTAACATCAAAACTTAACTTGAAACTAACTCACACAATAACTCAGTATTCCATGAAAATTCAAACATTTTAAACTCCAACAATGCCAAATATATAAAATAAAGTATAAAATAAAGTGCAAGGCTTAACAAACTCTAAATAAGAAACAAAATACAAGGCTTTGCACTTAACAATAGTTGCAGATCCAACACAGAGTCTTCATTGTGTAATGCCATTAAACAGGAATCAGATGCAAGTGAATGCATATTCATTTTCAACACTATAAGGATCAAACGTACTACAACTGTCAAAGGCGCTCTTGATTGCTCAGAAATGGTTGGATTCTTGATCTGCAGGTATAATGGATATTGGAGGCTAAGGTGCGTCTTAGACACAGATGAAGAAAATCAAGCTGTTGCAGCCTCATGGACCCTCAAATTCTATCTACTATCCAGACTTTGAAAATGTACTCAATGTGCCCATAAGTGCTATTATTTCGAAAGTAGACCCTAGTAGAAACGGAAAAGGAATGATTTATAACCTCACAAAACAAGACGTGGAATAAGCCAACCGTCATTTGTAAATAACATTTCGCAGTTTGCAATATTTCTGTATTATTAGGCCATATTAGGAGCCATAGGCATTGCAATAAAGTGGTAAGAGTGTAAAAAGTCGATTCCATTTTTCATCCAGATCCCATTGCTGTCCCATTCTGCAAATTTTACCATATATACACCACATTAGGAAGTAATATACATATTTTTTTTCAGATTTTTAAAAAATGCACTTTTTGAGATATTCAAGGTCAAATAATGCTTTCGGTGACCTTGAAATATTAACATCACGAAACCTTGTCAAATTATATATCATTTGAAAGCTTGTTTAAAGAGCTTTACAATGACATATAACAAAAGACTCTAGCTGCAATACAAGCTGAGAAAATTGAATCTTTGTATGTTCAAAATTTCACTTTTTTCCATTTTTTGCATTTTTTTAGCGGTCTCACACAAAAAACTAACAGCTGAAAAAAATTTTAAAAATCAGTTTTTTGTATCACTTTATAGAGGTAATCAACCCTATAATTTTTTTTGAAATTGGTGATGGTCAAGTTTTGAGGCTTGTTGATTTCACATGGAATGACCCAGAAGGTATTTTATAAAAATATTTAAGCTACAAAACCATATGTTACACAAGATTTTTGTATGTGGCAGGATTTAAAGAATCAGTCATCCCCTGCTTTAAAATTTTCGTTACCATGATTGTTAAAATGTTATTACGATTCCTAGCCCGCCATTTGGTACTAACTCTGCTCACTATTAATTATGTTAAAAACACAAGAAAAGACTATATTACTCATTTCTCACTCCAGGTTCCTCATACCTACCGCTACGTATGGTAGAGCTGGTTGAAGAATCCCTGAAGGGTGCTCTGCTTTTTTATATCCAGACCAGGTACCGAGCAATCCTTCGTCCAGTACCTCTTGAGGCAGGGGTGCCCATCCCCCCAAGCTCAATGGCGCAAATCCCCCCCCCCAAAAAAAAATCACAATCCTCCTGTGCTTTTTATTTTATTTTTTACCCTTTTTTATTATTTTTTATTTTTAAAAATATTTACTTATTTTTTTAATATTATTTATTTATTTTTTTAATGTTTTTTATTTATTTATTAAAATTATAACTTTTTTTCATACATATTATTACTTTTTTAAAAGCTCGAATTATGCACAGAATAAAATCGTTTTTTTTCCCTTTTTTTCCAGACATTCCAATCACATACACACACACAACAAATAAATAAATAAATAAAAAATAATAATAAACAAATTAAAAAAAATATTTAAATTGAAAAATGAATTAATCAATAATTTTTATTTGAAAAAAATCAGTAAGTAATTTAAATTAAAAAATAAATTAATCAATAATTTAAATAAACAAATAAATTAGTTTTAAAAAATCCCCCCCCCCCAAATTTTGATGGCGCAACTTGCACCATAATCCCCCCCCCCCCTGTGGGCACTCCTGTCTCGAAGTATTGATTTTTAAATAGGAACTTGGAGGACTTTGTGATCACGAATGTATTTAATGCGCCTAAGTCAACAAAACTGAAAAAGGTGGATCTTCGATCGGCTGGAATTGAACCAGGGACCTTCCGATTACGAGTCGAACAGTCGCCTTATCGATCGGAGGTCACTACTGTTCTAGATCGGACATCACTAGGTTCTGTAAAAATATATCGTAAAGAATAATTTTTAAAAATTCACTTTAATGGAGGAACAATATTTATTGCTAATGACGATCACGACATAAGGCTAATTTACGCTGGGTAGTACCTTCTACTCGAACTATCAACATATCAACTGCTCAATTCCCTTCCGGTCGAGACTTTGGAGCAGGAATTAGTAACTGGAGGGAGCAAGCGCAATAATTGGCTTAGGGAAAGCTGACGCAACGATCCCAAGTCACATGGTTCAACTTCGGTGAATGAGAGTCGCGTTATACTTGAATCCAAGGAAAGAAACATGATTTCTACCAATACTTTACTTTAAAATGTATCACGTGACTTATGATCTTTGCTTCAAGAATTGAAGGTTTCCCTCCCTCCACCTTATATTTCTTCTCAATGGTCACGTTTCTACGGCTACCATTGCTTGCGACACAAAGTGAAGAGTTTAATCATTTTATTACATAAACACGCACATGTAATTTATTTTTTGTTGCTGCTTATTCTATTATTTTTGCTTATCAGTCAGTTTTTAATTCAACGCCGAATCACTCAACACAGGGCCAAATTAATGTGTTTTCTGCAAATATCTTTCACCGACAGATTAAGATGTGAATGCTGTAGTTTTTGAAAACTTGTGATCTGACTTCGGGAAAACCTGGCGTTTATATTTCGTGCCTTATCGATTTCTAAGCCGGCCACCTTGTCTAGTGGTCAGAACAGTCTGCCATAGATGGTGTGGTCCCGGGTTTGAGTCCCGGCTTGGGCATGGATGTGCTTTCTCTCTCCAGGGGCCCTACTCTGAAACTTCCTGGAACTTCCAGTGACGTCTATTACACCCTCACGACAAGCAAGAATAGCCGAAAAAGTAGTCGCTTGTCAAATTTTGTACTACTCTGAAAGCCCTAATGTGCCCAAGCGAGAATTTTCTCTCCTTCTACCGCGTATCGAGAAGGAAAAACGATTGACTAATCAAATAACAGTATTTTTAGTATATCTCACTCGCGTTACATCAACATTCGTGCGTGCATTTTGCTTTAACCCCTTCCCGGCTTATCCCGAGCTGGACTCGGGCAAGAGAAATGTTCCATTCTGGCTCATCCCGAGTGTAGCTCGGGCACGGTGAAAATTAACACTACACAACCAGTCTTTCAAGAATTATTTCACATGTCCCTTTTATGGTTTCGGATGCTTTTATTTACTATTGTTGCTACTAGATAACATAACTATACAGTGTTTTGAGCTGTAGATTTAAGATAAGAGTAGGCGCCGAATCCAAAGTATAATGATTTCTGCCATACAGAAAGCCAACTTTGCAGGTAAATACTCATTTATTTAAATAGATATTTTTAAATTTATTTTTAGGAAATGTTGCATGCGAATGATGCCATTATGTTTAAAAAGATATGTATGTATGAAAATAAGCATAAAAAAAATTTGACATTTTTTGATCCGTAATCCTGAAATAAAATGAGCCTGGAAGGGGTTAACTTTCTGGTTTAGCTTAGCCTCCGAAATAGATGGCAAAAAGATTCGAGAGCCAAATATTAAAAGCATTCGGGCAGATTAAGGTGTGTTTCAGGAATTTAAAAATATTAGAATTTTAAATCGCAATTAGTACATCTTTTCAACACATACGAGCATACAAGCGTAAGCGAAGTAAAGTGTCGAAATACATTATACGAATTCATTTCAATGTATCAAATGCTTCGACTAAACATGAAAAAAGTTATAAATACTTTTAAAAAATAATACTAATATTTAAAAATATTTGTTAAATTAAATCATTTAACTTCATGACTTTGTTTTCCGCGATATTTTGACTTTATCGCAATAATAGTTTTAAATTCAGGCTTTAAGTAAAAGTCCCCTTTTTGCGTTACTCATTTTTGTTTTCGCAATAACAGTTGTATTTTCAGTCCTTAAATGCTAAGTGAAGAAAAATCACATGTCTGGGCAGTTCAAAAAAGGCCTTAAATCCATCTAAAGTTTTTAAAATGGAGAAATTTCATCGCACTATGACAAGATAAAAAATAAATTTAAAAATACTCTTTCGAAAACTTGAAATTCAAAATATTTTACTACTTCATTATATTGTTTTTATTGGGGGGGGGGGGGGGAGCACATAAAGCTCGAGCTCGATGTCCTACAAAGTCGTGCCCTGTGTCTAGGTATCACTTTTTCAAAACGCGTATTTAAAACATTTGTTGTTTGAGAGGGGTAAGATTTACTGCATGTGCTGCGTTTTTTGCAATGATTTTGATAGACTTAATTTTGCTTTTCACGATATTTTTGCCTTTTCGCCAATAAGATATATATATTCACTCTCTAAATATTAAGTACAAGTCCCTATTTTTGGGGCAATGCATAAGAGAAAAATGGAGATCCCAAATCACATGTCTGCGGATCTTTTTTCCACAATGCATTTAAAACACTTTATGTTTGAGAATTTAAAGAAACAAATTCATGTTTTATGCTTTTGCTG